>JAESVK010001078.1:170275-192222 GCA_017140935.1 Hamamelis virginiana
AAAAAGGAAAATGGAACATACAAGTGGGATAGAAGATCTTCACTCGTTGAGTAAGTATGAAAATTTTTTTTTTATCCTTTCTCGATTTACTAAGTTTGGCAATACCAATTAATCTTTTTTATTTATTTTTTATTTATTTTTGGGTAGAATAACATAGAAGACAATGTAAAAAATACATACTCCCACATACGTGAAGAAACTTATGAAGGGCAAGTACACCTACTCCTAACCGATGTGGAATTCACACAAGTTGTTAGATGTTATTGAATTTATTTTCCCACACAGTGAATCAGTGAATTTAATACAAATATAGGTGTTAATTTAGAAGGATGAATAACCTCGAATGGTAAAATAGTTGGTCTTGTTTGGCTCTTGAAATGAAAGTCCTAACTTCAAATTTTTATATCGGCCAATTTTACCCACCTAAATTTCCGCAGAGTGACCAATTAATGTTGAGTAGGATGGTGGCTTTATTCGTACTTGATGATTGATCAAATGAAAAATCTGACTGCATAGGGTAGCAAATAATATTAGTATTAGTAAGTTACAAAAAAAAAAATGTTTCTGAAGTTCAGTTAGGTCAAATTTTACTTTAAATTATTTTAAATCAGTCCTTAAAGTATTGATGTGTTGCACTTAAAGTATTAATGTGTTTGTTAAAGTATTAATGTGTTACATCTCTATCAATGCGTTGTTAAAGTATTAATGTGTTACATCTCTATCAATGCGTTGTCAAAAGAAATAAACAGGAAAACAAAATAAATAAATAAAGAAGCACAAGAATGGCATATGAAATTTACCACTCAAATCTTCTAGTCCTATAGTTAATGCATTCGAAAAACATGGACAAAGCTATTCAAGGGTAGGGATGGCAATGGGACGGGTTTCCCACTTCCCCTTCCCCATTCCCATCCCCACTTATAAAATTATTCCTCATTCTCGTCCCGTATCCTAACGATGAATATAATTCTATCCGCGTCCCTATCCCCATAGGGGCAAAGAATTCCTGTCCCGCCATCCCGCCATTTCAATAACAAATTTAAAATATAATGCACTAATTGTGCTTTCGAGAGGGTTCGAACCCATTACTTCTACTAAAAATTTTGGATTTTAAGAGTCTAAACCACTAAATTGCATGTTGACTGTAATATACATTTTAAATAAATAATTTTTCAACGACTACTGATTGTAATATACTTAATTTTAAAATATATAATCTTTCAACGACTCCCTCAAATGGATCTATTTGAAAAAGCAAGCGTTAGATTAGATATTTTGAAAATTAACCGTTGGATGATATATTTTGCTTATATACATGATGCATGCCCAAAATCACATTATCCAATGGCTAATTTTTTAAAACAAAAATTATGAATTATAAAAAATTGTAACAATTTTCGATAGGTTTTTGTAGTTCATCTCAAACATATGATTTTTAAAAAATAAAATAAAATAAATCAATCGTTTAATCAATGTGATTTTTTGTATATATGATGTGTCATGTGTACACAGATATAATTTAATCCAATTATTAGTTTATCAAAATACTTATTCTATATTGGTTTTAAACCATATGTCAAACTATGGATAAGGTTGTGTGCGTAAAACCAATAGTATAAAAGATTTTGATAAATTGATCGTTGGATTAAATACAATTGTTATGAATTTCATGTTCGCAAAAAATCATAGTGATCTAACCGTTGGTTTATGACAAATATTTATGAAAAATTATAATATTTTAATTCTTCATAATGTCACAATTTTTATTCAGATAGCTTCTTTTTTTAAAATAACTGTTGGATCATTTTGATTTTTGGCGAGTATGTAATTTATAAGAAGTGCATCTAATCTAACGGTCAATTTTTCAAAACCTATTTTGTGTTTTTCCCCATAGAATATAGATTATATAGATCACCTTACACATAAACAACATAGTTGTGCAAAGTGCAACTTATAACAACATTGTTCTTATTATAATTAAAAATAAAGAGAGAGTTAACAAACTCAACACAATAAGGGAGATTTGACTTATTATATAGGAAATATATAAGAATGGTTAGGAAATATTATATTGTTAGTGAGATCACCGGGATGGGAGAAAATCAAGTAACTGATATTAATAAAAAATAAAAAAAAAATGTTAAAATTGATGGGAGGGACATAAAAGTTAGGAGGTCATTAATAATTCAAATTATATTTTATATTATATATAATAGAATATATAAAATAAAATTTATGTATCATATAAAATTATATGCTTTAAATATAAATTTTATATAAACGATGATGAAAAATCTCCGTGGTGCAGGGCGGGGCATTGCAAACCCATCCCTGCCTCGTAACTCGATGGGGCAAATATTTTTAATCTCATTCTTGCCTTGTACTCCCAAAAAAAAAAAAAAAAGGGCAGGGTGGGGAGGGGCAAGTTGCCATCCGCATTCAAGGGTGAGGGTGGCGGCCGCCCACCTTGATTTTTGTCTTGGAAAAAAAATGGTATAGTTAAAAGTTTAGCCAAATTTGACTCAACTTATAGTTAAAGCTATTTTTGGACGTGAAAATGTATGAGCCATTGAAGAAGTGAAGAAGTGTTTTTTGCATCATTAGCCTAAAAAAAAAAAAAAGAGGATTTTGGATGGGAAAGTGCCTATAGCCGCTCTAACCTACCGATCAATATCTTATTTCCCTAGCTACCGGTCAATATCTTATTTCCCTAATCTCGATCTGTTTGTTCCTTTCCATCCCTCTATTTCTTTGCTAGAAAGTTAACAAAACGACCATTCCACTCCTCATAAAAAGCATATTCATTTTTATTCTATTTTTTTTTTTTTTTAATTGAGATGAAGTAATGGCAACCAACTAATTTCCTTTCCCTTGAACTAAATTTCTGACTTGACCCTTGTGAAAAATCTTTATTTGTGATATTATCGGACCATGCTGTGCTCAGTAGATGGCCAAATTTGTCACTGTAGAATTGTTCACTCAATAAATCTTCAAGATGGCAATTGCACACGTATGATTTTTAGTGGAGGGCGTGCCATAAAGGTTGACCTTGCACCGTTTCAAGGTATACGATTGGTTCGAAGTTAATCGAGCCAAAATATTATATCATGCAATTGTAGGATTTTCTGCTTTGCCTCAATAAAGAGGACTTTGTTTAATTATAACGAGGCAAAATAATTCAAATAACTTGAAATGTAACAAGTAAAACAATAAATAAAACGATTCGAATAAACCACATAATTATATTATTACCTCAATTTCTGGTACAACAATTATACACTTTTGTTAAAGTCCTTCGAAGCAAAGATTCTATACTAGAGATTTAGATAGAAAATGATAGTAAGAAGATGGAGAGAGATCTTAGAAGAAAAGGATAGACGGATAAGGGATAAAGATCTTATACGAATTGAGGGAGAGACCTACAAAGTATGGGATGATAAGAGAAGTCCTAAGCTAAGAGAAACATTGGGATAAGAAGAGATAGATAAAGATAAATTTAAAGACGTGAGTCTTGTGTGGTTGTGGAACCCTTTGCATGGAGGATCCTTCCTCTATTTATAAACTTGCAAGGTAACTACCTTCAATTCTTGTCAAATGAGGTGTTGACAAGTGTCAAGTGCTCCTGCATCATGTTTGGAGTCCATGTGTACTGTTGTGATGAAGTTTTACTGCATAATGATTGGTCTGAAGCTTCTGACTGTCCGTCTTCAACTCAATATGAAATTTCCACTTGGCTGTAAAAATATGCTTCCTGACTTGAATAACTGCTGCAGACTAGTTTTTAAATGTTTGAGAACGAAAATCTATCATTCTCTTATAAAAAAAACTATCAAAACATGTTTAAATATTCAAAAAATAACCGCCATAGCAGTTATTTGGGAAAAAAGATGGGGAATTCTGATTTTTCCAGATTTCTTTCTCCAAAACTAATTTGGACATGTGTTATTTGTTGATTGGCAATTTTTTTAGTCACTTAAACTCATCATTTAATTGCTTACATGCCTCTTTTCTATTGGGTTTATATTTTTTTATGGTTAACAATAATATATTGGAGAGATAATAAATTAAGCAGAGTGTGGTACGCTAAAATAAATGAGTGATACTATAAGGCTCCATTTGTTTCACCGTAAAACATTTGTTGTAAAATGTTTTACATGTTTTCCGGTGTTTGATTGCACCAAAAAATATGGTCAACAGAAAACTATCTTTTGGTCCATGGAAAACTGATAAAAAAATACACTATTTTACATCTCATTGTTTTACGCCAAAGTTTTCCGTAAAACACTCTAAACAGTGAAGAGCAAAGGCCGGAGCTGAGACAGCACACATCCTTTTTCTTCTTCCAGCATCAAATCACCATGAGAGCCTTCTTCACCACTCTTCACTCCCTCCAACCAGCACCATGCCCCTGCACGTGATTTCTCAATAGCTTCAAAACCCTACTCTTTCTTTCCCCCCATTAATGCCCCATGCCTCTCTCACTCTTCAATCCCATTTTACATCCTCTGCATTGCACCATTGTCGTGAACATCAGGTTTTTCACCTTTCAGATATGAATCTCCCCTCTCTCTCTCTTCCTCTTTCTCTATATATATATTGAATAAGAGAGGATTAGCTCCGATTAGTGCAAGAAGATAGTAGGAGGTCATGAAAAAAAAAGGGAAAAAAATAGAGCAGTAGGGAAAAAAAAACAGAGCAATGCAAGAAGAAGAAAAGAAGAGGATGAGGAGGAGGGGAAAAAAAAGATCTAGACCAAGCCGTGAAATAAGGGGAAAAAAAACAGAGCAGTGCGTCGTGAAGAAGGAGAAGAAGAAGAAGAAGAAGAAGAGGAAGAAGAAGTACCTGTTGGAGCAGTGGAGCTTTGATCTGCAATTGTGCACCAAAGATGGCCTAAGAGAGAGCGAGAGAGAGAGAGAGAGTAGTGGCAGAGTGCACTTAGGGCAAGAGATCGATTTGTTTTCCACATTTTTTGCTTTTTTCTTTCTTTATTTTATTTATTTTATTTTATTTTAAAAAATTGATGAGTTGATTTATTATTATTATTATTTTTTTTCAAATATCCAATGATTTGATCCATAATCCATCAGCCAAAAATTAAAAGCCAAAGAGATTTTTATTTTTTTGGAAAATGATTTTATTGAGCGTACCAAACACATGAAAACGTTTTCCAATTATTTTCAAGGTCGCTACCAAACACAGGAAAATGAATCAGTTTTTCAGAAAATGTTATTTGGAAAATGAATTGTTTTCCAAATGACGTTTTACGGTAAAACAAACGGAGCCTAAATTTCTAAAAATGTGATCCAACCAATTCAAGTCTTCGTTTTTTCCTTTTTTCTTTTTTCTTTTTTATAATCATGAATAGGTTTTAGTAAAAACAAAATGAAGAATTAAATCACTAACCACGTCATTAGGAATATATTTAGGGACAAAAGTTACGAATGTTTTATTTTTTGAAATAAAATCAAATTGAGACGCTGTTTGAATGGTATTATACCTTCGTGCAGCAATAAAATTTTAAATTGAAGTACAGAGCCCGGTTTAATGGATCAAAATTTGAATTATCAGAAACGCCAAATCCATTTTTATCGAACTGAGACTGGAACACTGGACCGGTTGGTTAACCCAGTGATTTGGGCCCAGATGGATTTCTACACCTCAAGTGGAAATAAGTAAACCGGGCCTTGAACTGGTCATCTCGCTGATATAATCCAAGGCTCAGTCCAAGGCCCATATGGGTTTCTAAACCAGTGATCATTCGTCGAAGAAAAACGGCCCACTTATACCCAATGTGACACCACCCGCGACCTGGCTGCATTCCCATTTATCTCAATTCGCCTTGACATTAATTAATGACACCAATCGAGATGGCATTCATGAAAGATATTAAATGGAGGGTCAAATGATGATTTTACAAAGTGGATTATGATTACTTTTATTATTATAACTGTTTTTTGTACATGTTATCCGATTAAAAGAAAATTTATATTTTTGTTACACAGAGATATTAATATAAGTTGCAACATATAATTGTCTATTGCAACTATCCATTGGGACAGTTACAGAACATAATATGAAAAACTGATTATTGGATTAGATTCTCCTCTCACGAATATCGTATTTGCAAAAAATCGTGGTGATCAAATGGCAAGTTTTTTTAAAAAATTACTGTGAAAAATGGTGACATTTTTAAGAACAAAAAAGTTACAGTTTTTCATTATGACATTTTTAAAAAACCAACCATTGGAACGCTGTGATTTTTTGCAAGCATGACATTCATAAGACGAGAATCTAATCAAATGATCAGTTTTTCAAAATAATTCCTAGAAGTGTCTCAATGGAAATCACTTGATGCAATTTTGCATCAGGTACACCATTTATTAGGTATTTCTATTTTATTATTGCTTAAAATTTATTAAAAATAGGAAAAAATACAATTTGGCCCTCTAAACTATAGGTTGTTTTAAAATTGTCCTCATGTGGTATCGATTGGAATAATGTGCTTCTTGAACTATTGGCCGTTTTCAAATTAACACCTTCTCCAATATAGCCATTTATGTTTTTGGACTGAAAAATGGCGCTAGGCTTGTTATTTTTTTATGCAATATTAATCATGAATTGCTAATGGGTTTACAAGCATATCGATTGAGTTTCATGATTTTTCTCAATATATTCTATTTATTATGATTTTTATTTACTGTATAAAGAAAATAATTCATAAAAAAATAAAATATATTGAGAAAAATCATGAAAATTTACTGAAACACTTATAGACACATTAGCAGTTTATGATAAAAACTGCACAAAAAAAATAATAAATCTAACATCATTTTTAACAGGTAGAAATGGGACAATTTGTTACATTAAAATAGTTCAAGGCACATTGCTTTGGAAATTTAAAAACGACCTATACTTCAATGGGCAAATTGAAATTTTTCCTTAAAAAACAAGGCGAGTGATATTGGCGCTCCACGGAACACCATATGCGCTCCACACCAATATAAATGAGTGCAAAATTCTGATTTTACCCTCATATCAAAATCCTACTAATTTATATATTTTATATTTTCGTAGAATTGGTTACAGAATAAATTTTAAAAAATCGATCGTTGGATCAAATATTCATATTATGAATGTCATGGTTGCCAAAAATCACGATGATCCAACAGTTGGTTTTTGAAAAAACTGACTGCATAATTGTGACATTTTGAAAAAAAAAAAAAAAAAAGTTTTTCACTAAACCAATTGCAAATCATATTTTGATAAAATGACTATTGGATTAGATACCCATCATATGAACGTCATGTTTGCCAAAAATTACCATGATCCAACAATCGTTTTTTTGAAAAAACTTGCAATGAAAAATTGTGTGTGGTTTTTTTTTTTTGTTATTCGAAATGTCACAATTTTGCAGTTAATTTTTTCAAAAACCGACCATTGGATTGTAGTGATTTTTGGTAGCCATGACATTCATGAGATGAATATTTTATTCAATGAATGATTTTTCAAAATTTATTATGCAACTAATTTTAGGAAAGTATAGAATATATCAAAATTAGTGAAATTTTGATATGAGGGCAAAATGTTGGTGTGGAGTGGGATGGTCTTCTAAGTTGCGCGAATATCTTTTGCCAAAAAAAAAAAACTACAAAGATACAAGAATGGCTGGAACACCCATGGCGCACGTTAGGAAGACTGAGTGAGCATAATTAGCCGGCACATAATCACATTGACCCCTCACCAGTCACCATTTTTCCCACCCATATAAAGCTTAAAAACAGCCCACCAACTGAGAGCTTATAATTTGCCGGATTCCTCTTTCTCAAGTTTTCTTTCTCTTTCCCTCTCTTTTCAAAAAAGCGTCCGCGCCAGAGCCCAAAAAGGAAAATAATTCTCGCATTTTCTCGGATCCAAAACCCTTAAGGCAGCTGGTTTTCATAAAACCCAGGTAAGTGTAACGACAAGATAACGGAGGGTTTTACCACTCGCCGGCCACGGGTAGTTGTCAATCTTTGTATATCCTTCTTCTAGTTTCTTTCCACTGTGTTTAGGGCTTTTTTCCCCCCTATTCTCATTATCTTTTTCTCTTCCATTCTTCCTCTCAGTTTTACTAAACAGGCCCTAAGTTTCCCGAGAAAAGGAGAGAAAATATGCCGAGAGAAATTATCACACTGCAAGTGGGACAATGCGGGAACCAGATCGGGATGGAGTTCTGGAAGCAGCTCTGCCTCGAGCACGGCATCAGCAAAGATGGCATTTTGGAAGATTTCGCCACTCAGGTTCATCACTTCCTTTTTACTACACTCTTACTTTGACTGTATACTTTCAGTTTGGTTGTCGAGAAAAATGAGGAAAAGAAATTTGAACTCACCCTAAAATAAGTGGAATAGTTGAATTAGGCTCAGTTTAATGGTGGTTTTGTTATTTCTTAAAATTTTATTCTATTTATTGTGATCCGCCTTTGTACTCTGGTTGGTTGTTGAGAAATCTTAGGAAAAGAGAAGGAAATGAAAACTGAAATCATTTAAAGTAACCATATTGGATTAGGCTTAGTGTAATGATGGTTTTTTTTTTCCCTCATAATTGTGTGTGTGTATTTACTTCTGTCCTGCCTCATTTTTTGTTTGGTTGCTGAGAAAACTGAGGAAAAGAAAATGTAAAATTAAAAGTCTTATTAGGTTAAAGTCAAACAGCGGTTTTTTTTCTTGGTTTCTAATTAATGAAAACTCTGAGTGTCTTCCCCACCCACCCACCCCAATATTCTTTTCCATTTTTCCTACATTTTTTTCAGCAACCAAACAGGGTACTGTTTTCTGTTTGCTTAGACCGTTTTATTTTGATGAGATTGTATTCTATAATTGCCAATGAGAACCATATCGTATGTTATATCCTTAACACACATGGCCCTTTTCTTGAACTAATCATGTTATTTGAGGTATAATCATGTCATTTTCTAAGTTTTAATTAAATCATAATATCCAAAGTGAAAAGTTCAAGTCAGCTTTTTGCAAAGGCAATTCAGTCTTCTTTTGGATTCTTTTACTGATTTTATTGGTTTGATTTATGTCATTTTATTGTGGATACTTTTGTGGAATAAGTACTTATTTTCTAGACGAGTTCAAACATTGGAGACATTATAAATAGGAATTTTCTATTTTGCTTGATGGAGTGTCGTGATTTTTCATCATGAATAACTAATATGGCAAGAGTACTTTTTGCAAATAATGAGAATTTGGCATTCTTTTTTGTATTAAAGTGAAAAAAAAAGTTAGAGCAACTTGAGTCTGGATAAGAAGTCAAGATGTATAACATTGCTCTTATAAATTGTGACAGTGGGCGTCGCTAGGAAAATTTATAACATTAATCAACATTGTGTGGCATGGCTTTATATCAACAGTTAATGTTCAGTCTTCAAAGTCTTCATATTTATTTATTGAATTGATTTGCTGCAGGGAGGTGATAGGAAAGATGTGTTTTTCTATCAAGCTGATGACCAGCACTATATACCTCGAGCGTTACTGATTGATCTGGAGCCCAGAGTAATTAATGGTATTCAAAACAGTGAATACCGAAACCTCTACAATCATGAGAACATATTTGTTTCAGATCATGGAGGGGGTGCTGGAAATAATTGGGCCAGCGGTTATCATCAGGTTTGTCACTTGGTCTTCTGCTAGTTGGCCTTTTTTTTTTTTCTTTAGTTTAATGTTCTCTTTAAATAATTTTCCAATGCACCAGTTGATTTGGTTTGTTGAAAGCTTTACTCTTAGGTGGCTTGTATGTTTTGAGTTTAATGGTTATTTGATAGATATCCTTTCTATAATCTACAGTAGCTGTTAACTTGCAAATGACTGTAGTTCTAATGGTGTTTATAGAATTTGTTTTTGAATTTTTGTTGATAATTTTGAAAGTAAAAAATTATACATACATTTTGTGAATTGTTATTATCATATTTATATAAAAAATTGCAATTAGTAGCAGTATAATTTTCTGGTTATCACAGCTATACAAACCAACCCAATACTTATTTAGATAACAGTATATGTCTATTTTCTGCGTTAGAGTTTATGTTTCACATCTATGCGTAAATCAGTATGGATAATGTTGTTTTGTTACCATAAATAAAAATATTTTTGTTATGTTTTATCTTTATGCCTTTTGGGATAATTTTGAACTGATTACAATTTCCATGAGAGAAGTAACATTGGTTGTTTTCAATTTGGCCTAGTTTGAATGTAAAAGAATGCACTGACAAGTTTACTTTATATATTAGCGATAACTGCTGATAAGTCACACTTCATCCACTTGAGGTATTATTATTACCTTTTTTTTTTCTCGAAAGCTTTTAAAGAAGATCCCAATGTGCAATTCCATGTTGGCCTAATTATCTTTACTCAGATGCATCTTGCATGTTTAGAGTGTTTCTCATCAGTGTTTCGTATTTTTTTTCACACGGTTAATAATTCATTATCAGGGAAAGGGCGTTGAAGAGGATATAATGGACATGATTGACAGAGAAGCTGATGGAAGTGACAGTCTTGAGGGTTTTGTTCTCTGCCATTCAATAGCTGGAGGAACAGGCTCAGGTCTTTTCACTTCTCATTACCATTTTTGTTTATAAATGTTTTGTAAGTCCTGCACATTTATGTGAAATTTCTTATACGCACTATTGTAGAGAAATTTGACTACAATTGGGGTTTTTAGTTATTTATATTGATTCCAATTCAGACCAAAATTGATTCAGAAATTGAAATTGGTAAAGCGAACTCACATGATCTCCGGTAAGCTGGATTTGGGAAAAGCTCAGCTTCCTCTCAGTATATGAAAGATGAACTACACATGAAAGAATCTTCAACCTTGAGGGTTCTTAAATCCATTCGATCAAAGTTAGCAACAACAGCCAAGGATTTCTTATATACATGATAAAATGCATGTATTACTACTTAAATATGTTTTGCTTGTGTGTTTGTTGAGTCAATTTCAGGGTTTCTTCTTGTATAAATAATCATTTGCTTTAATGCAGGTATGGGCTCTTATCTGTTGGAAACTCTCAATGATCGCTACAGCAAAAAACTTGTTCAGACATACAGTGTATTTCCTAATCAGATGGAGACAAGTGATGTGGTGGTCCAGCCATACAACTCACTTTTGACGCTCAAGCGACTAACACTGAATGCTGATTGTGTTGTTGTTCTCGATAATACTGCGCTGAATAGAATTGCTGTGGAGCGTCTTCATCTAGCAAATCCTACCTTTGCTCAAACAAATTCTTTGGTCTCTACTGTAATGTCTGCAAGCACAACAACATTGCGGTATCCAGGATACATGAACAATGACTTGGTTGGCCTTCTTGCTTCTTTAATTCCAACACCAAGGTGCCATTTTCTAATGACGGGATATACACCACTCACAGTGGAGCGCCAGGTATGATTACAATTTACGGTTCACTATTTCTGTGCAGAAAATGTATTTTGGTACAGCACTATATATGTAGTAGTTAATGATCATTTAAGGACCGGCCCTTAAATTAATTTAATGTCCACTCACCATTTTCTCACACAGGATAGGTATTTTGACTCACCGTTGGATTAGATAATCTTCTTATGTATGTCATGTCTGCCAAAAATCACATCGATCCGACCATTGGTTTTCAAAATAAAGTTCGTGAAACACTCTAACAGTATTTACTGTTGGATGCTATAACAATTGTTTAACAGTCTGTATTTTGAAAACCAACCATTGGATCACTGTGATTTTTGGCAGACATGATATGCATGAGAAGATTATCTAATCCAACAGTCGGTTTTTTAAAATACCTATCCTAATGATGAGTGGACCTTAAATTAAGGTTAAGGACCGGTCCTTACTTGATCATTTCTGCTGATTATGTATTAACTATTAAATAGTTTGTCTGACATCTCCAAAGTTGAGTGGAGTCAGAAACAATTGTAAATTTCACGTGGCTATTTCTTCCTTCTTTTTTTCATTTTGATTTTTTGGGGCAGTGGAGGGATACTGTTTTCTTTAATTAAGGAATCTAGAATAATTGTAATTAAATTATGTCCTAAGAAAGTATTGATTCTTTATTGTATAGTGGTAGCCTTGAAAATTACCATTTCTAACAGAATAAAATATGTAAATGCATCTGAGTTTTGAGGTGCAAAAGGCATATCTTTTATCCTGTTGCTTTGGTAGGACATTTGACAAAGAAAGGATTCTTCTATGGTTGTGGATTTTAGTTTCTTTTCTTTTTTCCCCTGGATGATGATGAATCTTTTTCATTTTTTACTTAGATTTGACATCAATTCATTTTATGTTCCTCTGATCATAAACCTAGTACCACAAACACAAATCATATATAATTTTGAGCATGCTAAAATATTAGCTCATGGGTACCTAATACCTATACACACTTAGCTAGCTCTTGCATCCTTATACCCACTCTTTGTGGAGTTTTTACGCATCATCATGAGGGAAAATTTGCTCTTTCAAGTTTCATGTAAGAAGGGTTTGCTAATACATGGGTAGATCTAATAAAGCTGCATCATCTTCGTGAACAAGATTCAGAAATAACAATAGAATGAAAAAAATAATTTGCGTGAAATGTTTTTTGTTAGTTAAATTTCCAATCCAGTCATCATCCAGATCTGGAAAGACCAAAGCAGGAACCTGTTTGGTTCAATGGCTGGTTTACAGTCCAATCACTGTCCAGATCTGGAGAGACCAAAGCAGGAATCTGTTTCATTCAATGACTGGATTGATTTCGATCATAAGATGATACTGGTATCCATTTTTTGTTTTTGTTTTTGTTTTTTATTTTGGAAATTTGAATTATGGGGATCATGTTTCTACATGAGGATTTTAGCTGCAGTCTGATGCAAAAGTGTCTCTTCTTGGCAGGCTAATGTGATTCGTAAAACTACTGTGTTAGATGTTATGAGGAGACTTCTGCAGGCAAGAGAGACTTCGCTTATAATTGTTTCAACAGAGTATGGTTAGGCTTGCTTCTAACAGTGGTTTGTTTCACAGACGAAGAATATTATGGTCTCCTCTTATGCTCGAACGAAGGAAGCTAGTCAAGCGAAGTACATATCTATATTAAATATCATTCAGGGAGAAGTGGACCCTACTCAGGTTATTACAATTTATTGTTTGTCACATATTCTTCGAGTTTCTATGATAAAAATTTTCCCCATCAGTTATTTCACGAGCAGTTGATCTTGTATGTAAAGCAAGTTATTCATTCTTATTGGATGAGAAGCATCTTGTCTGACCATAAAAATGTGAATTGTGTGCTTTATGGAGGTTATGAATTCATATATGTGGTTTGGTGAAGAGGCCATTTATTCCAGTGATGCAACTTATTGTTTGCCAGATTCTGTATTGGGTCTAAATTTAATGGTAATCCTAAGTTTGTTTCATTTTTATAGTGTGAAAATTCTTGCTTTCTCCAGACTATCAGACTTGGTAGTTCTTCTTTGATTGTTCCTAACTTGCTGCTTTTCTTCATAGGGTAAAGCTTGTATAATTGTCAAGTCTGTTTGTTTTTAAATTGGTACTTGTGGGATTTTCTTTGGTTTTGATGTCCACTGCCCTGTGTCATCTTTACCCCTTTTCTGTGTCCACATTCTTGTATCAAAGGTATTGAATACAGTTATGGTCTATTTCTTGTGGATGTGCTAATAGATTGAAGAAATGACAGGCTTGATTCTCCAACACCTTTATGGGGAGGTTTAACTTTAAGCTGTCTTTGGCCACAAGCAAATGCTGCATATTGGATAGACTCAACCCTAAGATTATGGAACTCATATTTTCTTTTGTGAAGGACAGACTTGAGCATTCTAAAATATCTTAAATATTGTGTTATTTTTTCAGAACATTTTTTTTTTTTTTGTAATTTATTAAGGTTTTGACTGATGAATTGCGCTTTTTACGGGTGAGTGTTTAGAGTTATCAACAAAATTGATTTATAACCAACCCTTGTTCCTCCTATATGAGGTTGGCTACATTAATCTCCCCTTTCATCTGTAGCTAGAGCCATATTTTTTTTAGTAAATCACAGACTACCATGCCTTTCATAGCTGGTAAATCTAGAAATTCATTGCTTACTTGTTACGTTGCACTTCAAAGTTCATTAGAATTTGGGACTGTATTCTTGGAAAGTAACTTTTGTTATATTACTGCAAAGTTATCATATTTCTTAAGATGGCATTATTAGATGAATCTTTTATGCAGTGCTGCATTTTGATACTTCCTGTGCTCTTTAAATCAGGTTCATGAAAGTTTACAGAGAATTCGTGAAAGAAAGCTTGTTAATTTTATTGAATGGGGCCCTGCAAGTATTCAGGTGTTTCTCCATATTAAAGCATTTAATTTTTTTTTTAAAACATTCAATTGTTACATTCAGTCAATTCTTTTTTATCCCTTCATCTGGAACTAATATGATCTTTCGTTTTTTCTGTTTTGAAGGTTGCTCTGTCTAGAAAGTCTCCATATGTTCAAACTGCCCATAGGGTGAGACTTTTCTTCGTCTTTGGATTCCTTGTTTAGTCATCCTTTCATGTTAATTCTCTACTCAAAATAATTTACATAGATTCAAATTCTTCCTCGGATTCTTAGTTTGGTTTTCTGACTGCACTGGATATGGAAGTTTAAGGTTTCCTAATAAAGTAAATGTTAATTCAAAGAAAATGAGAGAAAATACCTGTGTATATTGCATTTTCCAGGTCAGTGGTCTTATGCTAGCGAGCCATACTAGTATCAGGCACCTCTTCAGCAAGTGCTTGAGCCAGTATGAGAAGCTGAGAAAGAAGCAAGCCTTTCTTGACAACTATCGGAAGTTCCCAATGTTTGCTGTAAGTAGCCAGCCTCATTAAAGTTATGGTTTAATCTCAGATTTATTTCTTTACTTTAAGGATATCTACCTGACTGATAAATTCCTTGTGTTTTACTTCCATAGTTGCAATGTTTGGTCACAAGTCTTGAAATATCATGAATAATATATCATATTTAAATTTTCCTCTTGGAAAATAGTTGTTTGTTTGTTTCTTTTTCCTTTTTTTCTTTTAATTTTTCTTCCACCGTGATTAGTTTGAAAGTCTTGTTGGAAAATCCTCCTGTAGTCAAGCAACATTCTTTATGCCTTTATTGTAAGTTTTCAGTCTATTCCTATCCATTTGGAGGGGAGAGTTATGAATTTATGATCAATGGGTTCAATCTTTGAACTATGCCAGCTATTTAGAGTGCTTGTATTGCATTGTACCAAAAAAATAAAATAAAAAAATGCTTGTATTGCCTTGGGACCTCATTTCAATGTTATGTGAAACACGGACAGGACAATGATCTTTCAGAATTTGACGAATCGAGAGACATACTTGAGAGTTTGGTTGATGAATATAAGGCCTGTGAATCCCCAGATTACATCAAATGGGGAATGGAGGTATATGCCCTTCTGGCCCGACTTCTCATATCTTCAGTTCACTTTGGAATATTGCTTAGTTTATCTTTTATGCAGGATCCAGACCACATATTAACAGGAGAAGGCAATGCTACAGGAACAGTCGATCCAAAATTAGCAGTTTGAACTAACCTAGTAAGTTACTATTACCTATCATCAAGAAATGCCTGGTTTTTATTGGTACTTTCCCACACAAGAAAAATTAAGCTTTTACTGTGAGAGTATAACTGCATTTGGATCCTTTGGTTGAGGGTTACTTGCTAACTGTTAATTTGAACTGACATCTAAGCAGGTATGTTTAGTAAAATCCCAGGGCCATTATTATTATTTTTGTAGCCCCAGCCCCCTGGAATAGAACTGCCTTTTGATGGTTAAGTATGCATGGTTTCTGGAATTGTTTATTTCACTTAAATGGTGTTCATATGAAATCTCTGTGGTCCTGCCGAGAGGGCTATATGCCCATTGGATTATAACCCTCATCCATATTACATGCTAAATATCTTTCCTTCTTTTTTCTTTTCTTTTCCTTTCCTTTATTCTTTCCGAGATGCCAACAGAGGCTAAAGGTATCAAGCAATCCAGAGTGAGTTTCTTTTGTTACTTCAGGTGCAATTTTTCCTTATCAACCCATCCATGGAAACCAGTTATGGGCCTTATATTGTGAAACTACAAGGATTCAAATTCCCGCATCTTCAGTGTCTCCTGTAAAATACTTAGTGGTCACGCAGCACTGCCATTGTGCATTTTAGTAAGAAGTACATGATAGTGTGGCAAGTTTTTGGTATCAACAAGGACATTCCTATCACTTGTGCCAACATTGGTCCAGGTGTGCCGGCAGGCCAGCACCATTTAACACCTTAGGATTTGTTTTTCCAGAAGGTGAGATGATTCTCCTGTCGGTGGCCGGGCTCTTCAAATTCTTGAAGATGAAATCTCTATCTACCCTGATCCATAATTCTTGAATATGAAATCTCTACCTTGATCCAGGGATCAAAATGTTTATCTCCACTGGTCTGTGATGATTTTAGGAGAGATGATTTGTGGAGCAACAAGGCTATGCCCTCACTGTTTAGCCTTTTCCACATAATATCTCCTTGAAATGTTTAAATCTGTCGGAAACACATGTTTTTTAGGCTCTCATGCCTACCCGGGTGTGGGGCTACCTATAATTGTGCAAGCAAACACTGGCTTTAAGTGGGTTCTGTCAATCTAGGTTTCACTTCACAGCAGTCCTTTCTCAAGTTTTTTCTTTATGTTCAACTTTTTTTTTTTTTTTTTTTTACAGGCAACAATAATTTTAGTAAGAAAGAGTACAAGATGTCCTACTTTACAAAGATGAAAAGAAATATAAACAAAACAAACTACACAGCAAGCCCCTAGTCACACACTAAAACCCAATTTCCAATAATTGCAAACAAAGGGATCCCCCTAAATTCCTTAGTAATGGAAGCCCAAAAAGAACGGAAAAAAAAAAAAAACATGTTCTTTCCCAAAGACCATCAAAACATATTCTTTATGTCTACTTTTGCCACACAGGCATAATATATCAGTCTTCGAAGTCAATCAGAATGAGTTTTTGATATTATTCTTCTTATGAATGCTTTTGGTCCCATTGTGGGCTCTTACCATTCTGTTCCTTCCATGGTTCATTTAATACTTTCATGTATAGTTAGTGTCATCTATTTACTTATGGAGGTCTTTTCCTTTTTACTTGCAGTCAGAAAGGTGACTTGCTATTTAAACAGGTCATGGCAGTGTTACCAGAAGTAGACTTGATAGAGGATTGTAAGTAAAGTTGGGCACATTAATCTTTGAGTTCTTGCCTTGTGGGAACATGAAATGGTATGTAATATGACATATTTTTTGGTGTTTGTTTCTGTTTGTCTTTTATATATATATATATATATTCAATTATTACAATCTCCAAGAGAATGAATACAGACTCTCACTGTATGGATTAGGTTTCCTAGACATTAAACTATGCTTTAAGATGGGACCCAAAATTAGTTAAAGGTTAATTTCAATGTAACTAACCATAATTAACTAATAATATATTATAAAAATAAAATCAGTGCACCCAAGATTTAGAGAATCCAGGCTACACAATGTGGAGCCAAATGACCAACTTGTGACTTGGATTTACTAGGCGGTAGGTGGGAGATCCATTTTTTTCCTTTTTTGGTTGTAAAAAAAACAGAGGATTGTGGTGATGCCATCTTTTGTAGCCTAATTTTGTGGACATAGCATGTGGTGCATTGCGGGGCAGTAGTATGGTCTCTATAATTGGCTCCACACTAGTCTAATTTGAATGATGTAGAAACAGTGATGTGGCCTCATGGTGGCTCCTGTATATCTTTTGTAGATTCCTCTTTAATGAATCATTAACATTTGTCTTCTTTTACCACTTGGTAGAAATCTTGGCATCTTTCTACTTTTCCTTGAGGTTTTTGACACTTTTTTTTTCTCTCTTTTTAAACTCGGTGCTTATCCAGTTAGTTTCATAAAACCCCCTGAACTTTAAAATTGATCAAATAATCTCATTAAATTATAGGCTAGTTTCACAAGATCCGCTTGAACTTTAAAATTGAAGAAGTAACACCTTTGAACTATAAAAATTGAATAAATAATCTTCTTAGGCTAGAGGTCAAATTTACAAAACTTTCTTAAACTTTACAAATGAAAAGGGTAAAGTGTTACAAGTTTATAGTTAAGGAAGGGGTTTCTTTGTTGTTTGGGAGTGTTATTTGTTTAGTTTTGTAATTCTTGGGGGTGATTTGTTTTGTGAACTTGATTTGGAGTTCAAGGGGTCATTTGTTTAGTTTTGAAGTTTAAAGAAAAGCTTTGTAATACTAACTTTCAGGTGGGGAGGTTTTATGCAATTTACCCTAAAAGTTTTAAAAGGTTACGAATCATAATGCCTACATGTGGTCTATTTCTTGGACCTCTAAGTGGATGGGGCCGATTGCATGTGTCATCTGGTGGTTAGTTGTGGTGCTTTTGAAATCAAATGGTGCATGTGAGATGCTTATTATATATATATATAATTTTAATTTTTGATTATTTTACATATAATATCCTAAGCTTAGGCTATAAGGATGGGTGAGTGCATTTATCAAATTTCATCCATCAATAATCAAGCTGTGTAAAGGTTTGATCTTAATACTCTTACATCTAATCTTTGACCGTCTAAACCACTTTGATGGGTTCATGAGTAGCAAATGCATCTTGTGCTAGACTTATTTGACAATCACATGAGGAATCTCTGCTTTGGGTGCATGCATGAGAATTATTTCATTTAAGAAATTATTAAAAGGGTGGATTTTGTTTAGATGTAAACCAGGAACGTGTTTGATTTCCGAGGATCAAAACTTAAAATTTGTTTTGTATATATGGATTGTGTTTGGTTGTTAAGAAACTTAGGAAAGTCTCATGCAGGAAGTTTAATATTCTGTTTGATTGATTAGAAAAGTGTTTTATATTACTAGGTCTAAGTTTTTTTTTTTTTTTTTTTTTCTTTTAAATATAACAAATAAACATAAGCTTTGATTCAGTGGTTCATATCTCTTCCTACATGATATGAGATTTTGGGTTCTAGTCACAGTGAATGAGAATTGGCCCACTTGTTTATTCCTTTCTCCGGCTAACAATTAACTACTAATCTTCATATGTATATCACTAGGAAAAAAAAGAAATTTGAAAATTTCATGGATATCATTATATAAAATTAGATTTTTTTTTTTCCATAGAATTTCACATTTCACAAATTTCAGATTGTTTTGGTAGTGACGGCCTACAGTTCAGCAATGAATGAGTGTACAAGACATTTTAAAATTAAATTCTATTATATTGCTCTGTTTGGGCATTTCTTCTCTCTTTGAGCATTTCAGGTTCTTGCCAGCGAATGAGTGTACAAGACAATCCAAGCTGTTCGGTTAGGTTCAAGATTGTTTCAATTAAAAATAAAATAAAATTGTCTGAACTTATTTGTAAGATAAACAAATTAAGATCAAAGTTTACTTTTAAGCTTGTGAATTTATCAATCTTAGTTAAATTAAATTATTACTCAATTTGATAAATTTATTAATCTTTAAATAACTAAATTACTTACTCTCAATTCGAGATTTGTTTAATGAAATCTTTGTTTGAGCTTATTTGGATTAATTTTAAGATCATTATATAAGTTCAGTTTAATTCTTATTTTTGATCAAATTAATTTATTCGTTCAATTTTAAAATTTGTAACGGTTTTTTTTCACCTAACTTATATTTCAATAGAATTATTTTCAAATTTCAAAAAAATAATTGTGAAATTAGTCAATAATTCAAACAATATTTAAGCAATTTACTCTATTATTTCTGCATCCTGCCAAAATAGATGAGGATGAGGATGAGAATTTGAATGCTTTTAAAATTTGAAAATCAGTTGGAACTTTTGAATTCAATTTAAAATTTTGGCCGCCAACCCAATTATCGGAAGCCAAGGGTGGCAACAGGTAAGGAGGCTACAACGGCTAGAGATGATAAACAGGAACAAGCAAACTACAAAATGCAGTTGTTAAAAAAGATGATAACGACAGGTGATACGCTAGCTGTGTGAAGAAAATCAAATGAAATCACGCAATCAGTTCCAGCAATGGACGGCTGCCAAGTGGAATCTCAACCTCTCATCATACCCATTTAAATGCTAAATATTAGTATTAATTTCTTAGGATGGGGGAGGTCCCAAATTTGACTTATTTTAGTGGGTCAGTTTAATGCTTCAAACATTAACTGATATTAGGTAGATGATGATTTTATGTGTATTGGATGGACGATTTAAATATTTTGTTGGAAAAAATAATAAGAAGAATTTCCATCCTCTCAAATTTTAGTTGTTTAATTAAATGGTTTTTTAATCTAATAATATGTACTCTCAATTTCAAAAAAGAATTCTTCAATTCGAATATATGAAAGCTTTTTAATATCTATTTATCTTATCTTCCATACGCTCTTAAAATTAATTTTATATATTTAATTTTACATAAATTATAATTAAATTCATACAAACAAATAAAACTAACCCATAAAAAAAATATTTCACAGAGAGGTTTTACAAATATTCCCTTAGTATTTTAGCCGTTAGGTCCGTTAGAATAAGAAGGGGCGAGGTATATAGAATTTGGATCTAGTAAAGATATGCTAACTTTCGTGAAAGTGAGCATGAAACTCATACGGAATTGTAGGATGTATATTTTGAAAAATTGACCGTTAGATTAGATATTCTTATTATAGATGTCACGTCTGTCAAAAATTACAGTAATCCGATGTAAATATCTCAAAATACATTCTGTGAAAAATTATGATCGCTGAAAACTGTCACAGTTTTTTTCAATGACATATCTGAGAAACCGATCGTTTGATTAATGTAATTTTTGACATACTTGACATACATATACATAATGTCTAATTAAACTGTCAATTTTTCAAACTATGAATTCTACGATCACGAATAAATTTTACGGACTTTCACATATGATTATTTTAGTATGTACACATTATTCAAGTTCGAGAATCCTAAGATGATAGAAGTGTAAAAAGGGGCAATGACAGGGTCAAAATAGGAAATAAAGATAGTGGGGCTGACAACTTAGCTGACAGACTGTCAAAGACAGAGAAGAGAGAGAAGGCGGCACATGGCTTTGAAATGGGAATAACGTTAGAATTTGATATTGTTGTGGGTTTGTGGGCCCCGCTTATCGGGCCGGTTTTCTCCCTGCCCCTCTTCCTCCAAGGCCCAACAACAACAGTTTATAAACGCAAACTCCTTTCCCATTCACGCCAACACACTCATTCCCTCCCTCCCCTCTTTCCTTCTCTCGCTCTACTTTCTCTTTCTAGAGTTTTTTTATTTGTCGCCTGCACTTTTTCTCTCTGTTTCTCTCTCTTTCTATATTGGTCGTCTGAGAGAAACTTCGCGTATAGAGAGAGAGAGAGACAATGGCGGTGTCTTCTAGGGCTTTTGTTGGAGTTTTGGCGATTTTCGGTCTTGTGTTCGCCATTTTTTCGCCTTCTGTTCGTGCTCAGTCTATCTCTCCTGCTCCTGCCCCTGCTAGCGATGGTAAGATTTATATATATACATGTATATATGTGTACCTATATGGATACAATTTCTTTTAGATCCCCTTTTTTGGGGGTTGTTTGTTTGCAGTTTTTGTTTTTGGAGTAAATCTCTCTCTCTCGACCCTGGACAAGGTCAATGGTGAGGGTTTCTGCTTCTAGGGCTCTGTTTGTCACGACGGAAAATATTTCCTCGAAAGTTTTCTCAAAGAAAAAATTACTTCTATAGAAGGCTTATTTTTTCTTCATGAATATTATACCCCAAAATGTGAGGAAAATTTTTCATGTTTCTTCCAAAATAATCTCTTTAATTACACCAGAATTTTTAACGATTTTTCTTTTTAGCGTTTGAAAATTTTCCTGGAAATCGTTTCTCTCTAGGGGAAAAAAAAAAA
>JAESVK010001078.1:202222-229263 GCA_017140935.1 Hamamelis virginiana
CAAAATCTATCATTTAAGTATATTTTTTGACCATTTATTATTTTTACAGAATATTTTGTAAAAAATGCCAAAAAGTCTACTTAAATGATAGATTTTGGAAAAACTTTCTTCTAAAAAGTTGTTCAAAATGATGTTTTCTAGTGAATATAGTGGCTAGTTTTCTTAAAAACAATGTATTTTTTCATAAAACGGTAAAAAATCACAAATGGTTGCAGTGGGCTAATAGTTGGGAGGGGTTGCAATAACAAGGCCCTTATTAAATTTAGCATAGGGAGCGGATGTTGACACACCCTCAAGCTATTAGCCCACCCCCACCAATTTTGATTTTTTACCATTTTATGAAAAAATACATTGTTTTTAAGAAACTAGCCTCATTATCCACTAGAAAACATTATTTTGAACAACTTTGTAGAAGAAAGTTTTTCCAAAATCTATCATTTAAGCAGACTTTTTGGCATTTTTTACGAAATATTTTGTAAAAATAATAAATGGTCAAAAAATCTACTTAAATGATAGATTTTGGAAAAACTTTCTTCTACAAAGTTGTTCAAAATGATGTTTTCTAGTGGACCACGCGGCTAGTTTTCTTAAAAACAATGTATTTTTTCATAAAACGGTAAAAAATCAAAATTGGTGGGGGTGGGCTAATAGCTTGAGGGTGTGTCAACATCCGCTCCCTTTGGCATAACTCACAGGCCCAATTGATTACTGGGTCGTGCTTGATCCTTCACATTTATGGGCCAGGCTCAGGCCCAGACTCAATGATTATATCTTTGTTTCTCAGAATTGTGTTAGTTGGCAGCTTGGGCATCAAATTAAACTAGCTAGCATCAAGAGAGATTGAAGAAACTGAAGCAATTCCAGGGAAGATTTAGGAACTGCATGACAACTTCAGCCATGCCATTCATTCGATATTGAGATCACAATTCCTCAATTTCATTGATGTCTCAAAGAAATTGAACAACATGGGGAAGATTTTGGTGCACAAAAGTGTATATTTTGATGTCAAAGCATGCTGTAATATAATTGTCTTTTTTGCTATGGATTTGGAGTTCTTTCCCATGCAAGATAGACTCAAACACATGCTCTGATTAACAAGTTTTGTATATTGTAATATGGGGAGTTTTGGAAACTATGATGCAGAGAATATATTAGCTTACAAATGTTGTACAGAAATATTTCAAAACAAAAATCTGTTGTACAAAAATATTTCAGAACAAAAATCTATTGCTTTGTTGTTGTTGCAGCAGTAAATGGATCCAAAGTTTGCAGTACTCTTTATTACTATCTAATGCTTAAACCCACAACATTTTGCTGGCCTCTTTGATTTTTCGCTTCACTCTTCTATTTTATTTGAATGAAAAAACAGAAACGTTTTGGGAAAACAAACTAATAAATGATCTTAAAGCATACTAGAATCAACCCTTTCCATATAAAACATCCAAAGTGTTCTTTGAGATGGTGGTAAGTGGAAAATCATCTTCTCTTCCTGCTCCTGCTGAATTCACAAAAGAAAGTACTTTTCTTTGGGAATTGCTATATTGCTGCTGCCTGGTTCGATAAAAATGAATTGTAGATGATATGCTTGCAGAGGCCACAATCAATTTTACTGTTAATCCAGAGGCTTTTTGCCACTTCCATGGATTGAATAAAGTCCTTAAGCAACAGATTATAAGACCCGAAATTCGCCTAATCCCATTGTGAGCAGCAGAGGATTTAGCCTTTTTCTCCATTGTGTCTTTCAATTCCCAGTTGAAGGCAGTTTTCCCATTGCCAAAACTTGCTTTCAACTCTTTTATCGCGTCAATTTCTCTTCCTTGATGCTGTGTCACCTTTTCTGTGAGGGCTAATCGGCTTTCTTCCAAATGGGTAAGTGCTTCTTGCCGATCTATTGGCTGCCATGATTGTAATCTCTGCATATAGAATGATGGAATTGTGAATATTTTTTTTCTTCAAGAACATCTTCACAATGGCAATCTAATAAGGCTTAGCAAGAAATTGGGATGGAAATGAATTTTAACTATTAGTAGCATCACTTCTAGGGGCCTATTTGAGACACACAACCTCACAATTAATACTTCTCTTGCATATAATCAATTGCAGCAAGCCGCCTGGCTTTGAGACCTTTTAGTTTTTCCAAGAGGAGCAGTTTTTGACCAAAATGCAGCACAATCATTCATAATTTCAGGATTAGCATAAGAAAAAAGGTGAATCAAAATGTATTGGCAAAGGATAAATGCCATATTCTCATATATATAGAACCGATCTGTAAGGATGTCATTACGCTCTTTTCGGAAGGACATTTTCACTTGGAGAGATATTTTTGAAAAATCAACTGTTAGATTAGATAACCTTTATATGTATGTCACGTCTGTCAAAAATCACAGTGATCCAACGCTTGGTTTTCAAAATACAGACTCTTAAGCAACTTTGACAACATCCAACGGTAAATACTGTTAAAGCGTTTCACGGACTGTATTTTGAAAACTGATAATTGGATCACTGTGGATTTTGGCAGATATGACATTCATAAAAAGATTATCTAATCCAACGGTCGGTTTTTCAAAATATCATTCCTATGACTTCCAGAAGGGACGCCTTTACGATAACGAGCGTAAGGACATCCTGATACGATCGCTTCATTAGAATGTGTTATGTGAAAAAAACATAATGCTTGGAAATCTCTCTCTCTCTCTCTCTATTGTTGTTTTGAACATTTTGAGTTTTCCATATGAGCAGATGGCACTTTTTCTTGTAGGAAGTACTTCAATTATCAATATGCAATGAAATTTTTATGTTTTGGTGATCTCGTTATCATCCAGTTACTGAATTCTTGTAGCATCCTTAATTGTTTGTGCTCTTTTTGAAACACCCAACTCAAAATGCAAGGTTGTTCAGACCTATTGGTACTATCTGTATATCACAGTATGCAAATATGCTATCTATTAACTTAAAAGGGATTGGCTAATATCAAAATGATACAGCTAATTATATAACTACAGTTGAGAGAGAGAGAGAGAGAGAGAGAGTCTAACATGAAAAGAAAACCTAACCTGTAAAAAGATGAGGTTGTTTTCAACATCCTTCAAAGAATCTCTAATGGCAATCAATCTCTCCCTCTCCTCAAATGGGGTCACTGCAATTCCACAGCAGAGACCATGTTCTGAACACAATCTACAGAAGCTAAGATGACTATTGCTGTTGATTTCATCACTGATGCATTCATGAAAACCCCATGCTCTCTCAATGAGAGCCTGCAGGTTTTCACTAAACTCCATCAAATAAAAACCAAACCCACCAATCAAAATCCACTAACATTAAAGCTTTCATATATTACATATATTTTTTGCTTTCCTCCAAATCTCAGCCTCCAGACCATTACCCCTTTTTAGGATTTTCCCAGCTTTTCCTTTTTCTTGGTTTGTGGAGTTGATCTTGAGACAATTTGGAAGTAATGTAGGCCTCCCCCGGTGCTTTTACAAATCATTTTGATCTCTTTTCCTTTATTGTAGATTTGCTTCAAAGGGAAGTTTTAATTTATTTGAAACTTTTGAGTGGCTTCTTAGCTGTTCATGCCCCCCACAGTGTCACTCTCATCATGTATGTCATGCTGCAGCATGCATGTGATCATAACATAAGTCATGGGTCAAGGGTCCTTGAACCCATTAGCCATCAATATGCAGTGTAGGTTCATGGAAGATAGATCAAGTGCACTTAGTGTGACCCCAAGCCCTGTTTCTGTTTGGTGTTTTGTCAGTTTACAGGTGATGTATATGGGCCAAATAGTTTAAAGGCACCACATTAAATCATGACATAGTGGGCTGGAACTACTCTCTCTCCCTTGGACTGACCCAAAATTGCCAGCAAACAATCAAACACCATAAAAACGAACTTTATGGCCATCAAATTTGAAGAGGGAAAAATGTTACTCTCATGTCACTTTTATAATATTTCCTCTTCCACACAATATGGTCGCGGGTTGGGTAGGTTTGTTTTTGGGTTCACTCATAAATTTGTCTGCACATTTGTGGGTCAGAGAATCCACTCATATGTGCGTGCGGTTTCGAACCACACAGTGATCGTATCGTGCAAATGGATGATGGGTGCGTTGGCATGTTATTTTATTTATTTATTTTTAATAAGGTGGGTTGATGGGTTCACCATCTCATTCTCTCTCCTCTCCCTCAATCAGATTTTAAATCTTATTAATATATAAGGTGCGTTGGCATGTTTTTTTTTTCAATCATTCTTATCCTTATATTTTTTTCATTATTTTAACATAGTGGATTAATTTTTTTTATTTTTTTAATACAATGGTTTTTAAAAAAGAAAATTAAAAAAAAATAAATTTGGATGCATGGATCTTTAAAAAATGGTAAAAGTATTCTAATAAAAATGTATAGTTAGAATATATTTAAAAATTTTAATGAAAATGCGATCGGGTGTACGTGGTTTTTGAACTTACAATTCGCAATTCATACTGACAAAATGATTTCTCCACCGGTAATACGGGCATCCAATTGAAACTGCCCACAGTGCAGGTGGATTCGATTGTGCGAGCCTTTGAACACCCCTAATATCCCCCGGGTGACCCACCCCTAATATCATTTGTTGTGATGACATATAATTGCCATTTAAGTTGCTACGTGTGATCATGGTAGCTGTTTTACTTGCACAAGATAAGTCATTTCAAGCTCTATGAGTTATGGTGTTGACATAAAATTGTCATGTTACCTACCATCAGGGTGCCCTGAGATTTGGGGGACTTAAGCCAATTTCTAAAGTGGGGTCCTATTATGTAATGATACAAAAAAAATTTGTATAAAATATTTAACTATATTGTAAAAGTAAGAAAAAGTAAAAGTAGAAGAGATAGGAGAATTGTCTTGCATGTGTCTTATTCAAGGAGCCTAAGTTCTCCTTTTATAGGCTTATAAGATTAATTAGGGAGAGACAAAAGGGTATATGTTATAAGAAATAGAGAGGGTTACAAGCCTTAAAGTTAGAGGGGATTATATAGTAGAAGATGAGTGGTCATCCACTAGTAGAAGATGGGTGGTCATCCACCATATTTACAACACTCCCTCTTGGATGTCCACCACAGTAAGATAATGTGATTCATTAAAACCTTGCTAGAAAAAATCCTGTAGGAAAAAATGCAGCAAAGGAAAAAGAGTACAACATTTTGTAAATCTTAGAGTGATGTTGGACGCACTAAAGAAACTGACTCGTTAAAACTTTGCCAGTAAAACCCAGTGGGACAAAACCTGGACGAAGGAAAAAGAGTACAGCATTCATATGCCCAGATAAGCAGTAGACTTGATGATAATACTCCCTTTGATGAGTATCAACTTGACTGATCACAAACACGACGCATCCCGATATCATATGTCAATTTCTTGAATGTTGATGATGGCAAAGATTTAGTAAATAAATCTGCAACATTATCACTGGACCGTATTTGCTCCACTTCAATTTCATGACTCTTCTGGAGTTCGTGAGTAAAGAAAAACTTTGGTGAGATATGCTTGGTTCTGTCACCTTTGATGTATCCTTCTTTGATTTGTTCAATACACGCAACATTGTTTTCATAAATTATTGTTGGAGTGCTTGTAATCAAAGATAACCCACATGCATTTCGAATGTATTGTACCACTGATCTTAACCATACACATTCACGGCTTGCTTCATGAAGTGCAATTATCTCAGAGTGATTAGAGGAAGTGGCAGTTAAAGTCTGCTTGGTCGATAGCCAAGAAATTGCAGTATTACCACATGTGAATACATACCCTGTTTGTGAGCAGGCTTTGTGAGGATCAAAAAGGTATCCAGAATCTGCATATCCTTTTAGAGTTGATTCATTTGAGTAAAATAAACTCAAATTTGTAGTCCCACGAAGGTAACGTAAGATATGTTTCACGCTATTCCAATGTCGTCGAGTTGGTGCAAAGCTGAATCTTGCCAACAAATTAACTGAAAATGCAATATCTGGCCTTGTACACTGTGCTAAGTATAACAAAACACCAATTCCACTAAGATATGGTACTTCAGGACCAAGGAGTGCTTCATTTTCTTCTTTTGGATGAAAATGATCTTTCTTACAATCAAGGGATCTAACAACCAATGGAGAACTTAATGGACGTGCTTTATCCATGTTAAATCGCTTCAAGACCTTTTCCATTAGACTTATGCTCGATTTGCAGACCGAGACAATATTTAGTTTTTCCTAAATCTTTCATCTCAAATTCATCCTTCAAATATTTAGCCGCTTTTGTGAGCTCTTCAGGAGTCCAAAATAAATTTATATAATCAACATGTACTGCAAGGATGGCAAATCCTAATTCTGTTTTCTTTATAAAAACACAATGGCATATAGGATTGTTAATATACCCATCATTGATCAAATACTTACTGAGACAATTATACCACATTTTTCCAGATAGTTTTAATCCATATAATGATCGTCTCAACTTAATTGAGTACATATTTCGTGGTTGTGATGTATTTACTTCAGGCAATTGAAATCCTTCAAGGACTTTCATATAAATATCATTTTCTAGCATGCCATACAAATATGCAGTAACTACGTCCATGAGACGCATGTTTAGTCCTTCAGAGACTGACAGACTAATTAAATATCGAAACGTAATAATATCCATCACAGGTGAATACATTTCTTTATAATAAATCCCAGGTCTTTGTGAGAAACCTTGTGCCACTAAACGTGCTTTGTATTTAGCAATTTCATTTTTATCATTACGTTTTCTTACAAACATCCATTTGTAACCTACAAGTTTCACGTCATTGGGTGTTGGGACTACAGGTCCAAATACTTTGCGTTTTGCTAGAGAATCCAATTCTACTTGGATTGCTTCTTTCCACTTTGACCAATCATGTCTACTGCAATATTCATTGACACTGCGTGGTTCATGATCATCATCATCTTTTAAAATTTTTGTGGCTACTGCAAAGCAAAATACATCATTAATAACTACTTCTGTACGGTCCTACAATTCCCTTGTTGATGCATAATGTATGAAAATTTCATCATTTGCAAGTACTTGTGCCTCTTCATGATTTTGTACCTCTTTAGAAACTATTGCTTCTTCAGGGGGCTTGTGTCACTTCAATGACACTTTCCTCTTCGGGGGTTATTATTTTAGAAATTGTGGGAATAGCCTCTTCAGGAGTGCTATATTTTTTAAGACTTGTGTTTTGTTGCCCTTTTGTTTTCCTCTTCCAGGGAATTAAATCTTTTGAACCCAATGGTCGACTATGCTTCAGGTGTGTCATGGATGATTCATTAACTGCCATAATAGCAGTTTTTCCAATTGGTATATTGATCCTTGCTGGTGTGTTTGCAGCCGGTATATAGGATTTGGTTACTTCAGCTGTATCTATAAATGCATCAGGCAATTGACTGGCAATCTTCTGAAGATGAGTAATTCTCTGTACTTCATTTTCACATTGAGCAGTGCGCGGGTCGAGATGAGACATGGATGATGCATTCCAAATACTTTCACGTTGTTCCTCTTTTGGTAGCTTATCTCCCCCTAACGGCGGGAAATTGACCTCATCAAAATGGCAATCCGCAAATCTTGCTTTGAAAACGTCGCTTGTCAAAGGTTCAAGATACCTGATGATTGATGGTGAATCAAAACCAACGTATATTCCCAATCGACGTTGAGGGCCCATTTTTGAGCGTTGTAGAGGTGCATTGGAACTTGTATTGCGCATTCAAACACTCGTAAATGGAAAATGCCTGGAATTTGATCTAGTACCAGTTGAAATGGTAACTATTGGTGATTAGCAGTCGGTCGAATGCGAACCAATGCTGCAGCATGTAGAATGACATGTCCCCAAGCAGAAATAGGTAACTTTGTTCTCATAAGTAAAGGTCGAGCAATTAGTTGGAGTCGTTTGATAAAGGCTTCTGCTAAACCATTCTGTGTGTGTATATGAGCAATTGGATGTTCCACCTCAATCCTAACTGACATGCAATAATCATCAAATGCTTTAGATATAAATTCACCAGTATTATCGAGGCGGATCTTCTTGATTGGAGAATCTGGAAAATGTGCTTGTAACCGAATGATCTAAGCAAGAAGCCTGGCAAATGCAACATTGCGGGTAGATAATAAGCAAACATATGACTATCGGGATGAGGCATCCATTAGCACCATGAAATAGCAAAATGGTCCACATGGTGGATGAATTGGTCCACATATATCTCATTCGATTCGTTCCAAAACTGTTGGGGATTCAACAAGGGCTTTTGTATGAGATGGTTAATCAATTTTTCTTGTGAACAAGCAGTACATGGATAATCACTAGACAAAAGAATTTTCTGGTTCTTTAATGGATGTCCATGTGAATTTTCAATAATTCGCCTTATCATTGTTGACCCTGGGTGCCCAAGTCTATCATGCCAAAGCATAAAAATGTTTGGGTTAGAGAGCTTCTGGCTGATCACCATATTTAATTCAATTGTTCTTATAGTTGTATGATACAATCCTGAAGAAAAAGCAGACAATTTTTCCACTACAAGCTTCTGGTTTGAAACAATATAAGTACTACATAAATATTATTTATTATTTTCACATGTGGTCTCAACATGATATCCATTACGACGTATATCTTTAAAACTTAGCAGATTTCTTCTGAATTTGACTGAATATAAGGCATCGTTAATATGGAATATCGTGCCACATGGTAATATTATAGTGTCTCTTCCGGAACCATCAATCAAGCCTGCAAGACCTGATATTGTATTTACATTAGCTTCAACTAATGTCATGTGGGAAAAATATTTTTGGTCCGGAAGGATTGTATGAGTAGTAGCACTATCTGCTAGACATATCACTACACCATTTATCTTGGAACCGAGCGATCCAATATTAAGATCCATACCTTAAAACAACTTGGTTAGAACCCCGTGCTGATAACGTATTGTAAAAGTAAGAAAAAATAGAAGTAGAAGAGATATGAGAATTGTCTTGCATGTGTTTTATTCAAGGGGCATAAGTTCTCCTTTTATAGGCTTACAGGATTAATTAGAGAGAGACAAAAGGGTATAGATTATAAGGGATAGAGGGGGTTACAAGCCTTAAAGCTAGAGGGGGTTACATAGTAGAAGATGAGTGGTCATCCACCAGTAGAAGATGGGTGGTCATCCACTATATTTACAACAAACTACCAATTGTTATTCTTGTATTTGCTAGTACACACAAAATTTGATTGCACATATCATTACTATAATCAATCCTAAAATAAGAAAGAAATTAAAAATCAATTAACTTCTTTAAAATAAATTCATATTACCACCATATATAGTAATTAGTAAGCATATAGTCCTAAAATCGAAACCCTAAATCAAAATCTTATTCTCAATATCACAACAAATAACAATAATAAATTTATACTACAATACAAAGTAAGTCTAAAGTTGTAAATCAAAATCTTAAATAAAAAATTTCAATCTCATAATAAATAAATAACAATAATAAATTGAAAAAAATAGAGAGAGAAAGAAAGAATGATTGATTACTTGCTTGTGGTGAGGGATAGAGAAATTATTTCTTTGGCCAAAAATAATAATAATAAACTGAAATCTCCATGATTAAATCAGTACATACAATATATAATTCAGAAATTATTGTTTAAAAATTAGGAGCCTAATTTTGGTCAACCATCCTACCACCCTTCAAGTTGTCTAGAAGTTTAGAAGTGATTGATTATCACTCCATCCATAAGATCAAGTGGAATTTCGAATTCCAAAAGTGATTTTAGACAAAGTTAATCCAAACAAAATTTTAGGATACTCGATCTATAGTGTATATGTATATATATTATTTTATTTTATATTTATATTTTAATTTCTAAAAATATTCTAAACATATACCAAATTTAGTGATCAAAGGAAAACTTAATTAACTATTATTTTGCATTATTAATGTAATAATAATATATTATTATATTACATTATCACTTTACTAAATGGATAGGATTAATGTTAGCAAGCATGTTACCAAGTTTTATATTTGAAAAAGACAGCCACATGGGTAGGAGTTAATGAGAGGGAGAGGAGAGGACATGACCTGACGGAGAGAGAAAAAGAAAGAGAGAAAGAGTTCTTTTAGTTCACGGTGAGAAGGATAACTACACAGAATCGGAGATAATAAAAGGAAGAAACCATCTTTTCGGTGTCATGGCAATATCTTCTTCTTCATTGTCACACTTCTTTAAGTTATTTTTCAAATTGTCTTCAAATCTACAATAAAAAATAACATTCCTAAAATTTTTGGGCCCTCCTTCCTCTTTTTCTTCTTCTTCAAACTTTTTCAGTTATTCTTCAAATTTTCTTCAAATCTTCAATGAAAATTAACATTTTTAAAATTTTGGGGCCCTATTTTTGGGAAAAAAATTGGGGGCCTTAAGCAGTTGCTTCCTTCGCTTCTGCTCAGGGCCGGCCCTGCCTACCATAGTAAATGATAGAGAAAAAAAAAAAGTGGCAGTGAAAATCAAACGGGTGTTCTATAACGGAGCATGCTATGAACTAGTGGAAAATGCACATATAGTAAAAATCAAAGTACTTACATAAAAAGAAAAGTGCTGAATGAGAAAGGGTGTTCAAGATAAGGAATGAAATTGACAACTATGGGGTCTTACAAGTGGGTGAAATTAAGAAATCTATTTTCCTTCTCGTTACTTGTTTTCTGAGAAACCAAACAAACCCAGAAAGCAAAAGCAAATGGGTGTTGCTATTGACAACTTGTTTGACTTTGGGCAAGTTGTCTTATTTAATTAGGCAAATGGAATGAGTGATTAGACATAGCTGACTAATGACTATGTATGGCAGTCACAGCTGGTAGGCGCTTAATTAAGGACCCATGGTTGAGTTGCAGACGCAAGAATTTTGGGCCACATAGATTAAGCCTTTAATTTGTCACTTAATATATTTTTAATCATAATTTGTCATCAGAGGGGCGTCCCAGCACATTAATGAATGTAGACAGTAGACCACATTACAGTTTATCACCTATAATATATTATTGCATTCCCCTTAAATTTCTTCACTATTTTTTAGGTAGGTGAAATGGACCCTATTCAGAATCTTGTCTGTTTGAGTCCCCACCATATTTATATTGCAGAAAATTCTATTATTTTCAATATTTTTAATTTCCCCACATGAGCATATGATGATAATAAAAAAACAAACAAACAAATAAACACATACATTTTTAATGACGCGGTGTTAACATTAACTATATATTAGCTGTCACATCAATCAAAGAAAAAAAATATTGAAAAAAATGTTGACATGAATAGCATCGCCCTCAAATTAAGTTGGGTAGCAACTGGAATTAGTCCAATTGGTGGGAGGGGAAGGATTTGAGATAAATGATTAAATGGTTTCCATTTTGAAATTCTATGCTAATATCTTGTAAATAGTTGTTGTAATTGATATTCTTATTAGGTATTTTAAAAAAAAAAAAAAAGTTGGGATAGAAAGTTGAGAAATGTGTTGGAAAGAATAAGTCAGAAGCCATTGCTAAACCTCTGGACTCTAGGGCTTGAAAAAGCATTACAAAAAGTAGGATAGTTCTAGTATTTTAGATTAGGGGCTGATGAGAAATCAGTCTATTGACTTGATTCCTGGATACCAAACTTCATGGATTTTAAAATCAACTTCTCATAGGCCAGAGGGTTGTCCATGTATTTTAAATACCATTTGTGCCGACTTATTTTACGTTACTGGATTTGTGGGAAAACTCTAACTTTATATAACTTATATGATAAAATATATATTCTAAAATATAAAACTATTACATTTTAAATAGGGTTAGAGCCCTTTTGTACCCTAAATTTTGAGAGAAATACCAATGTGCTGCTTAAACTTTAATTTTGCTTGATTTAGTACATTTATTTTAAAAGTTATATCAATGTATGGCATTGACTGACAGAATCAATATTTTGTTAGTTTAATATCACGTGCGGTCACATGGTTGTCTGCGTGGCAACCACGTGGATTTGACGTGACTTAAGTTGGATGCTTAATAATATTTTAGTACCTTTAGTTTGTTAGTTAATGACAACTTAAGCCACATCAAATCCACGTGGTTGCCACGTGAGAGATCCACGTTACTGCCATGTAGACAACCACGTTACATTTGACTGACGGGATGTTGGTTCCGTCAGTCAATGTCCTACTATAAAACTTTTAGAATTCATATTTAAACTAAATTGAGCAAAACTAAAATTTTGGGAATTACATTGGTATTTACTTCAAATTTTAGGGTACAAACAGGTCATTAAGCCTTTTAAATTAAATACTTTTATAAGGGATAGAAGAAAAAAAGTTGCAAAGAAAAAAAAAAAAAAAAAGTGAAACAAGCTAGAGTCAAACCTCGAGAGCTGCTCATGAGCGTTCGGCATGAACTCAACTTATTAAAATTAAATGCGTTCGGGTCGAGTTTGAATTTCCAATTTCTTAATGGGATCGAATCCGAGCCTTACAATACTCCATTCAACCCGACTCGTATTTGAATTAAAAAGAAAAGAAAATTATCCAGAACACCTTAGATATTGAATTCCATACCAGTAGGCCTAGAACACTATAATGTTTATCCATAACCCCTTCCAGGATTTTCTAAAGTCAACTTTAATTATTTAATGATAATTTTACTTTTTTTATTATTTTTATGGAGAGTTTTATTACCTTTTAAATAGTGTAACTGTTTTGCTGACATTATGATAAGTTTTTTAGATTTAATTCAATTCAAATTTTGATTTTTAATTGTGATATATCAGTTTATTTATTTAAATAAATAAGTAAATTTACCATTTATATAAACTAGAAATAAATAAACGTATTTGGAAGTAAGTAAATTTACCTATATTTATTAATTATAAATAAGTAAACTTAGTTGGAAATGAGTAAATTTACTTATTTATATGTCTTTAAACAAATAAGTAAATTTACCTATAAATATAATATAGAAAGAATTGTAATTTTATTTCACTGTTCTCTTTCACAATGTATGATTTCCTTCTATTTCTCCTCTTTTTTTTTATATTTTTTTTTAAATATGTTTTAGTTCTCATTTTCATTCTCATTTTTTGACTTTTTGATAGCAGACCCACACGTTGCAAATATGAATTTATGTCTTTAAACAAATAAGTAAATTTACCTATTTATATAAACTAGAAATAAATAAACGTATTTGGAAGTAAGTAAATTTACCTATATTTATTAACTAGAAATAAGTAAACTTATTTGGAAATAAGTAAATTTCCCTATCTATATGTCTTTAAACAAATAATTAAATTTACCTATATATATAAAGTAAAAATAAATAAATATATTTGAAAATAAGTAAACTTATTTGAAAATAATTAAATTTACCTATTTATATGTATTTAAATAAATAAGTAAATTTACCCATAAATATAATCTAGAAAAAATAGTAATTTTACTTATTTGGCATGTTGCAATGTGCTGCTTTCACTAGGGCATTTTGTCGAATATCTTAGGTGCTATTTCGGGGTTATGGAGGATTAGTATCTGCAAAGTAAGCACGTAGAACAAGTTAGTGGCGTCTATGCATTTGGGTCCCAAACAACAATAGTCTACTACTGCTCCACTACTCGTGATTAAGCTGGGAATTGGGATTTGGTGGGGTTGCAAAGCAGTGAAGTAAATGGAACCATCCATTTTGATACGTTTATTTTAGGGGATTTGTCGTCTGCTGCAATTTCTTTCTGTCCCGAGAATTTTTCACTGACTCTTCCACTCTTCGTCATAGTCGGAGACCATTTTTTGCTATCGTAGAAATATGCTTCTGTACAACTCTCATAACAATGATTGATCCCTTCTCTACTGCCTAGAAATTCGGCTGGAGCTTATCCTAACTATTTTTGTCCAAAAATGAAAATGATAAAAAATTTGAATTTTCAGTAATTAATTGAGGGTATATATGCCATATCATATTAGATAGGTAATTATCAAATTTTGACTTTTTGAAAAGGAGTTTTGAGACTACTACCACTACATTAAAGGGTTATAGGCTATATCACCTAAAGAGAATCAATACACATTATGTAAAAGTTGTTCCTTTGTTTATTTTGTAGCCTTTAATTTACTTTTATCTTACCCTCAACTCTTTTTTTTTTTTTTTTGTTAATATCTTCTACTCTTTTCAAGACATTATTGTACTTTTGTATCTAGCTTTGTCCCACAATAAATGGGGTCATGGGGCCTAATATCTTCTCTCTCTCTCTTTTTTTTTTTTTTTAAACCTAATATCTTCTTAATTATATATATTTTCTCTTCTTAATTATTTTAGCGGACATAGGATAAATTACAAAAATTTGATTGATGTGAATTTTGGACCATGAATATGATCTAAAAGACTTTTAAAATTCAAATATTATTTGTCGAGCAAGATAGGCCTAAAGCATTTAAGTTTCGTACCTTATTAATTGTCACGTCACAAATCACCAGCCCCATAATAGACTCTGACTTTTTTAAATCACAAACCAAGACTGACCTGCCAATCTTCTCTCAACTATAAGTTGTTGAGATGTCAGGATCATCATTCTAAGAAAGTTTTGGTATCAAGCATTGCCACCCTAAAACTACAACCCAACCATTAATTAGTGATCTTAGAATAACTCCAATGGTTGTATATTTTTCTATCAAAACTCACTTTTACCCATATTGAGAAAAAAAAAAAAAAAAAAAAATTCTCCAATGTTGATGCATTTTCCCAAATTAAAAATAATTCTATTTATAAGTTGACCCAAATTTTGTTCAACTTTTAACTCTAGCCATTTCTCTCCGATACAAATAGAATATTTTGGAATTTGTACCTAGATGCAAGGGAAATAAAGTAAGACTAATAAATAGATTGCACTATTGGAGCACCTTTAGCCATTAAATACCCGTCCATTTTATTGTAATTTGGTCCATTTTAGTGGATAAAGATGACCAAAAATAGCTTTTGCCATTAGAGATGTTCTTAAATATCATTTTCTAACTCAATTTCTTGCATACTAAGTAGTGAAATATTTTCATCAAGCAAAGCTTTGTGCACTTGTGTGAGTTCAAGATTAGGATATGAAAGATTGCCACAAGTATAATTTTAAAAGATATATGGTATACTTTTAAAAGTTATCCAATAAATAAATTTAAAATTTATAAAATTTTTATTTTTTTATAGTAATACTTTACCGCCATCCATAGCATTTTCTAGTATTATCAAAAAAATACTAGATGAATCATATTTTAAATTAAAATTTTAAAATTAAATGATGTAGTATCAAAATAATTCTTTTATTTTTGTATTTTTTTTTAAATATATAAGAATAAAAATTCCATTTTACTATTTTATTATTTAATTTAAAAAAATTTGTTCAAATATTTAATCCATCTAAGTTGTATTAGAGATTTAAAACGTGGGTTAGAGGGGGAAGTGAGGTGGATTAAATTTGGAGCCGCGGCAACTTGTACTGGACGCGGCGACACAAGATCGACAACTTCTACACACGTGTACGGTAGTTATTATCTGTAATGAGCTGGAGGGCCGGACTATAATCAACTTTAGATTTGATATTTTGTCCTTTAATTCAAATTCACACGAGAATTCGGACTCTTTTGATAATGATCCATCTCTCTCTCTCTCGTTCTGTTGGTTGCTGCTGTGTTCCCTGGGTAGGCCCCAGGAGAGCAGAGCACTGTCACACAGCCCACATAAAGCCACAAAATGTTAGGCTAATAATTTATTAATTTATTGTAAATAACAAAGTTCTCTCTCTAAACTTGCTGATTTGGATGTTTTTGCTTACGTGGAAGAAGGACACATGTCCATCCATTGACTGGGTGTCAGAGTCAGAGGCCGGGTAGGGTAAATAAAAATCTAACCCTAACCTAAATACTTTCTGATACCAACAGAATCCTTCAACTATGGTTAGGCATTTTTTCCTCAAAATATCCAAATAGTATTTTAATTTTTTTTTTTTTTTTTGGTTCTAATTCAATTTAAAGTATTCCAATTTGGTAACGCATTTAAGATAGTCATTTATGTTTTAATTTTTTTTTGAATCAATTTGAACAAAAAATACTATTTAGAGATGATATAACCATTTTACCTATAGCTTCTTGCCATTGTTTTAAAAACCGGACCGTTCATCGAACTGGAAAAGTTATCGGGTTAAGGGTCAACTGGTTAAACCGCCGGGTTGAACCGTAACGTCATAAATATATTATTTATTTATTTATTTATTAGAATAAAAGCTACAAATGATTCAAAATATAATTTTTTTAAAATGTTTGTTCAATCAATTCATATATTTGAATTTATGTGCATTCATTACAAATATTGGGACTATTTTAGTCATTTTAGCACCTTAAAAAAAAATTAAAAAAAAAAAACAGGGTTGACCAGTTTTTTAATCGATTTTTTGACCGGTTGAACCGCCGGGTTAAACGATTTATTTGAAAAACTGGTTTTTGTGGATTGAACCAGCCGAAGAAGGGACCGGTTCCCGGTCCAACCGGTTGAAGCGGTCGGTCCGGTCCGGGTTTAATAACAATGCTTCTTGCCCTGCTAAATTTGGCTCTTTAAATGGAAGATAGGCAAAATGCCTAACCATTTGCCTCACCCATTGAAGTGCAAGTTTTTGGATTTGGATAGGCAAAATGCCTAAAATGAAGTTTTGTCTCCTATGATTAGAGATGCTCTTACAAATGAATATCTTGTTTTGATATACTAAAATTCGAGGCCTCTCATCTTAAAATGAGGATACGTGTCACTTGGGCAACAAGCGATTCGTTTTCAACTACTATTTAGTAAGTCTCTTTTTCTCTTCCGTAAGTCTAACTAACTTTGCACATAAATTAAAACATAAATACAATTACTTTTTAAACCAATTATCAACTAATTTATTTAAAAACCAAATAGCATAAAGAGATTGGATTTAAAATCCAAACTCATACGATGATTCTTCCAATGAATAACAACCTTCTCTTAACTAGTCGATTATCATTATGACATTACCAAAAACATATAGGCACCTATAATTAGTTGATTCACAAAATATTGAAAACTATATGGGAAAGAACATAAAATCTCAATTATAATACTATAAATTCTCAAAATTAGTTACAGATATTTGGCTAAAAGTCTTATTTCAAAATTATCTATTGGCTAAAGTCCACCTATAACTTTTTTTCTTCCTAAAGTCCTAACTTAAAAAGTTTTATTGGCTCTAGTCCTTTTTTTTAAAATCAATTTATTTTATGGACAAAATTGCCCCAGACCCTTTCTTCTTCCTTCCGTCCTGTTATCTTTTTCATCTTTGTTCCCTTCCCTTCCCCCTTCTTTCCGTTTAACCACGTTCCAGCCATGGCAATGTTCCGGCGACCTTGAGATCTCCCACGATCTTCTCATTCTTCTCACTCCTCTATCTTTCTCTTTCCTGTTTCTCTCCCTCATCTCTCTTTTCATCTTCGTTTCTATCTACTCTTTCCTATGAAAATACTCTTAAGAATAAGGAGAAGAAGAAGATGATGATGATGAAGAACTGGAGGAGGAGTAATCGTAGAAATAGAAGCATAATACTTGATAATAGAACACCACAAGTCAAATCTCATGGAGGAGATCACACGCATCAGCTTTGCTCCACCACAGATCTACTGCTTCCACAATAGATGATATGTTGCTTCCACTATAGATGATCTCATAGAAGAGACTGCTACCAAAAGTTGACACTGTTTGGATGACGCCGTAGTTTGGATGCCGGAGAAACAGGTTATTGGAGGCATAATCGGTGCTACTGTTTGGATGCCGAGAAACATGTTATTGGAGGCATAATCGAAGCTTCACGATGGTGACAATGCCGGAGATGCTTCACACAGGAACCATGGAGATCTCGTTGTTCTGCACCGGAGTCGATCTCCCTGCCGTCGTGACCATCCATGGCGAAGTCAGAGGATTTTAGATAAATATCTCCAGTTCAAACCATCCATGGTGAAGTTAGTGGCTCAAATCATATTCCACCATGGCGAAGTCAGTGGCTCAAATCAGAAAACTGTCGAAGCATCTGCACCAAATCGCCTTGCTATGTCGGCAGAAACAAGGTTGCATATCCTGTTGATTCCCGAGAATCTAATTTTCTTTCCGGCGATGGAAATTTGTAGGAAAACTCCATTAATTGGATTGTAAGAAAAAAAAAAAGTTTTATTCTCCGTAAAGATTGCTCAAGTGTATGAGAAAAAATGAAGGAAAAAAAAATAGGAAAATTAATTTTTTTGTTTGGTTGGTGAGAAAATGGAATAAAAGGAAAATATTGCTTTTTTTGTATTTTTTTTAATTTTTTTTCGATGTAGTGAACTGTGATTACGGCGTAGGAACTCAGGGTTCCGGCGTAGGAACCTGCCTTTCCGGCGTAGCGACCTACGTTTCCGACGTAGGAACCTGCCTTTCCGGCGTAGCGACCTACGTTTCCGGCGTAGGAACCTGCCTTTCCTGCGTAGGAAACTAACGCTGGTCACTACAGGGTGTGACGTAGTGAACCGGGGTTTGGGGATGTAGGTGGCATGGAAGGTAATTAGGAAGGAGGGGTATTTTTGTCCAATTCATACCAAAAGGACTTTTGGAAAGAAAACTCTTTTGAGAGGACTTTTGGCATTAAAATCTTCTAAATGAGGACCTTTAGCCAAATTCCTCAATTAGTTAACCATAAAGGGTACAACTTATTTATAAAGATGAGCGGTGCTACATGTCCCGTCCAAATTCCTTTTTTTTTTCATCGTGTTTGCAAGATTTTTATTGTGTCCTTATGAAAGAAACACAGTAAAAATATAAGGACAGTGAAAATAAAAGACATTGAAAATATACCAAATGGTAGTTCTGCCATATTCTTTTAACTATTCTTATTGTTTGATACATTTTCATTGTTTTCTATAAGGACAGTGAAAATACACACATGACAGTGAAAATACACCTGACAGTTAAAATACACCAAAGATAGTGAAAAATACACTTCAGGACAAGAAAATATAAGAACAGTAAAAATACACTTTAGAACAGTGAAAATATAAGACATGAAAATACACTTCCATAAGGACAGTAAAAACATAAAGACAGTGAAAATAGAAGACAATGAAAACATATCAAAGGATACGTATTTCATTTTCTTTTAACTATTCTTACAGTTTGATATATTTTCACTATCTTAAATAAAAACAGTGAAAATATAATAACAGTGAAAATACATCAATGACAGTAAAGATACACCTAACAATGAAAATACACCCAAGATAATGAAGATATAAGGACAGTGAAAATACACTTCAGGCTAGGAAAATACAATGACAATAAAAATAAACTTCTGGACAGTGAAAATATAAGACAATGAAAATACACTTCAGGACAGGAAAATATAAGGACAGTAAAAATACTCTTCAGGACAGTGAAAATAGAAGACCTGAAGGGTAAACGCTAGATAACGTTGCCACCAGGGGCGGAGCCAGGATTTGGTCTCGAGGGATAAAATTGTAATTTTATAAAATTTTATTTTGATGATGTAAAAGAGCCATTTTAATAATATAGGGATAAAATTGTAATTTTATAAAATTTTATGGTCAAAATCGCAATAGTATAAAAATTTATACAATTTTATTTTGTAATATTATTTGAAGCAAAGAGTCCAACAGTTCAAAATGTTCATTGATTCGAGTTCAGTATACTTGGTTCGAGTTCACAACTATAATTTCAAATACATGTCCTAAGGTAATAATTTTTTTAGAAAACTAATTGAATATAACTTTCTCATTTTAAATCATTTTTGGGTGATATAAATTTCTATTAAATGCTCATAATCTCCTCTTACAAATACATAACTCTCATAATTTATCTCAATATATAGATTTCTTTGCATATTTGTTCTCAAATATAAAAAAATCGCAAAAAATAATTCACATGGAATTAATTCCAATTTACTGCAAATTTCTTCATGATATACCAACATTATATAACTAAAAATTCTAACAAAAATAAAGAGTCTAGTATAGCCAAATAGTGTACAGTATTTTCATATTTTTCATGGATGGACATTTCAAGCTTTCAAACTAGTATACATGATTCAAACTTACTTAAAACCACTATAAATAAGCATATTGTTGTGAAAAATATACATTTTCTAGAACTTTGGTTTTGATAATTTTTTCCTTCATTCATTCTCTAAAAATCAAGGGGTGCCATTTTATTTAATCATGAATAATATATATAACATATAATAAAATATGTATTTTTGATATATATATAATATGAAATTTTAAAAAGCCAAGGGGTGCCATGGCACCCCCTAGGGTGGTCTTGGCTTCGCGCTTGGTTGCCACGTAAGATGGAAATTATGTACGGGAAGGTTAGACAGGAGAAATAACATTTTCCTATAAAGAAATAGGCTTTACATATAATTTCCCCCAATGTGTCATTGGCTTTACATATAATTTTAGTTAGTGTATCTGTCAACTTAATCATCACAACATGTAAAAGAAATTCTAGAATTTGCAGAAAATAGTTGGGCGCGTTTGGATAAGTTTCTACTTTATGTTTTTTCTAATTAAAAAAAAAAAAAAACGTGAATTTTTTTTATATTTTCTTTAGTGCAAAATTTTGATTGTTACTTTTAAAAGTCGAGGTAGTAAGAATTTCTTACTACTACAACTTTTAAAAGTAACTATCAAAATTTTCATGCTCAAAACTTTCATCTTTTTACTTTTAAAAGTAGAAAGCAGGAAGTAAAAGTTTATCCGGGTTCTTAAGGTGAAGAAGGCTAGAAAAATGCTGTCTTTTTAAGCATGAACTCATGGCAACCGTTCAATTTTTAATTTTTTTCAAATAGAAGACGTACTTTTAGCTTGACCCCGCAACACCAATAATTTTGGTAAAATCCAAATATAATACGTGCACCACATCACTATCTCGACTAACGTGCGTATGATGCATTATCAATCTGTTTACTTGATGCACAAGGCAATAAATGAAAACCAACTTTCGTATTTCGTTTTTCTTTCTTCCCATCATTATAATCTGTTTGGCTAAGAAGAAAATTCCAGGCAAATTTTTAAGCTTGCTTGACCCGGCAACGCACACTAATTATTTTGGTAAAATCCAAATACAGTACAATGCATTGCATTAATATCGCATCCAGTAAAGTTATTTTCTCTCGAATTGAGTTGTCTTATTGTATGTCACAATTTGTACTTATGATGCAATCCTTGTCAATTTCTATGCACTAGCCAATGCATGTAAACCAACTTTTTTTTATTCTTCCCCATTTTTCCAATCATTCTGTTTGGCCATGAAGAAAAAACTAGAGGAAAATCGAAGCCTAACCATAAGGGTCCACACAAGTTCAATCTTCAACTGACACGATCCTACGTACCCTGAATATCTTGAGATTTTTCTCTACATTAAAGTTGTCATATGTCGTACGAGAGAGAGAGAGAGAGAGAGAGAGAGAGAGAGGGAGAACTGGTTGAGTTCACATCACTTGGTTCATTAAATTGGCTTAAATTCAATTAGATTTGTGTGATTTGACCTTCTTCTCTTCACACACACATATATATATATATATATACATATATGTATTTGTTTATACTGAAGTTCAATTATGACCTAGTCAAGTATATCTAAGATAAAAGTCGGTTAAAAGTTATGAGGCGTTGGATTAATACCACAGCTAGGATGGTGTAGGAGGGTGGATTAATCCAACACCTCATAAGTGGTATTAATCTAACGCCTCAAAACTCTTAACTGAAATTCATTTAAGTCAGATATATTTGACTAGATTGGAACTGTACAAAAAATATTAAATGAAGGCTGTTTTTATGAGTTTATTGAAAATCTCTTCTTTTATTTTAGGGAAAATTACAATTTGTCCCTTGAATTATAGGCTATTTTTAATTTGCCCCCTTAGTATCGATTAAAACAATGTGCCCCTAAACAAGTCTAGCTTTGCTGGTAAGCAAGGCTTTGCTCACTAGGTGGTGAGCCACCTATGGATGTATGACACTTAGATTTAAAATCAATCCAATGGCTAATAGTTTTTTCGTCTTATTTTGTGATGCTAAATGACAAACCCTTATGAACAATAATCTTATGTTTTGCACCTATTTTAAGTTTAGTCTTTACTATTTCTTGTATTACTAACATTGGCCCAAATCTCTATAAGATTTATTTATGGTCATCTGCTTGAGTCAATAAAGCTTTTAATATCAAAATTACCTCATTGATTAATTAAGATTTCTTTTAAAGAAAATGTTTTTTTCGGGAAATCGTCTATTTTAATGACAGGAAAGTCTAATAATAGTCTTTTTGCTATTTTTTGATTGAATGTTTGGATTGGTACAAAAATAAGAATATTTCTTATTTGGTTTAATTGTAACCAAGTTAAAGCCAAATTTGCTAAGTCTAAGTTAACCTTAAGATTAAGGCTCTAATACCAAATTGGCGAGGATCTAGTCAAAGCTGCAACTTTTGAATTTTAAGTCTATAATGCTAAATGTCTTTATTTAATTTTACAAAGTTAGGGGGTCTAAAACAAAATTTTATATAGTTTTATGACTAAAGACAAAAAAATTGTCTTTATCTTGCTATTGGTTAAATTATAGGCTTAGTGTAGATCTTGCCACACTAGATTGCTCACTAGGTGGTGGGCGAATCCGATTCCCCCCTAGACTATAAGGTAGCGTTTGGATGACCGACTTGCCAGGTGGGGTTTCATACCCCAAACCATTGTTTGGATGGATTATAAGGGGAGCAGTTTACAAATCTAAGGAGTGAGGAAGCCGGTCAAAGGGAGGTTACTGAAACCTCTTGCGAGCGTGGGTTTGAGGTTTGGCAGCCCGGGAATGGATTTTACAAATTTGATTATTGACCAGCGTGCCCTTCAGTTTTGCTAGCAAAAAATCATTCTTCCATCCCTATCCCACATATTTGGTTTAACCCTCTCACACAGCAGCAGCCATGGAAGATAGAAAAAGAAGAAGAAGAAGAAGGAGGAAGAAGAACAGTCACGCAGCCATGGAAGAAGGAGAAGAACAGTTGCTGCAGCTGCTGTTGCGTCGTCACCGCCGCCGCTGCTGCCCCTGTGTCGCCACTGATGCTGCCCCCGTTATATATACCCTGTTATATATATATATGCCCCTGTTTTGGTTATATATATAATATATAAATACGCCTCTTCTATATATGATATGATTTTGTGTATATATGCCTCTTTATATATATATATGAGATGATTTTGTGTATATATGCCTCTTTATATATATATATATATATATGATTTTGTGGCTTATACATATATGTTTGTGCATTTGATTCTCTTGTTTAAAGAAGGGTAATTTGGTAATTATATTGATTTTGCTGTGAATCTTGATAGTCTAAACAAACAAAGGTTAGGCATTCCCAGACTTGAGATTCCCAGCATTCCAAAAATTGGTTTGGGTTACAAAGTTACAAACCCAAACCCCCCGATTAGACATTCTCAGGCTTGAGATTCCTAGCTCGCGTACCAAATGCACCCTAAGAAATGTGCATTTAGCAAGCCGCGTTTAAATTAATTGGGTATTGACCGTTTTACCCTTTTAATAATTATAACTTCAAAAAAAAAAAAAAATCAACCCAATCAACCAAGCATCTCCATCTCCATCATCGTCGCCGACGGTACAGTCCGGTTGTCTTCCCCATCCATTCTCGCCGCCGTTACCTTTCTTATTCTCACCATTACACGTCACTAAGCCCTAATCTCCATAACCATAAACCCATCCTCGACAACTGAAACTTCACATCTGTTTTTCACCTTCACATCCCTTCTTTGCATGAGTCCACCTCTCAAAACAAAGCATGTATTTTTATTTTTATTTTTTTTTGTGATGAGATAAGGGGTTTGGGTACCGGGAGGGTGAGAAGACGATGTTGCTGGGTTGGGTTCATGGTGTGCCGGCAGCTGGAAGGTTTGACGATGATGGTTTCTATTGACGGTGACTAACCGAAGATCCATGACAGAAGAGGGATCGAGATCCACGATTAACCTCTGCCACAGTCGGCAACAACTTCACCAAACCCTCGAATCCGCTATTAATCTCTTCGGCGAGCCCCCTAAACACCATCGGCAACAACCGCAGCAGATCGCAGTATAATCCTCTTGCCGCCGGCGTTCTCCACTTCTCCCTCTTGTACATTGATGTGTTATATTTTCAATCTCTCAATAAGCCGTAAAAGAAAAATGGTGATTCCATCCACCCATATTGCTAGTGGCACCCACCAATTAATAAATTTTATTATTTTTATTGTATCTACATGTAAATTTACTATTAAAAGTAATATTAAATAAATAAAATAACTCATATTACTTTTCGCACCCACCGTCTTCTTCACACATTTATATCTTTTCCATAAACCTTAATCACACAAACTTTTACACTCTCGTATGACTTTATGAAAACTCTTACCAAAAAATTTGTTTATTAATCAATGGATAATGAAGTAGTCATGTGTAATGATTTCAACAATGAAAATGTACATTTTTTTAAGGAAGATTCACTTTTTTTAAGTTACTTTAATTTCAACTTTGTGCTTTTGTTCAGATATGGGTAATTGAACATATGTTCAGTCACTCTAACTGAACATATAAAAATATTCAGTAGGAGATGCTGAACATTACAGAATGTTCAATAAGCACTTATAAAATATCATCATATGTTCAATAGTTATCAGTTGAACATATTATAATATTAAGCATACTAAATTAAAACATATTATAGATTGGTTGGCCTACTTTTTCTTTATGAAGTGAAGAAAATAAGCCCATTTGTGGAATGAATGGTAGAATGATTGGGCCGCTCTTTCCGTGGAGTGAAGAAAATAAGCTCATCTTTGGATGGAAATAAAAATAAAAATAAAAATATTTGGGACTTTTTTATTTTAAGTGGCCAGGTGTAGAAAAAAAACTTATGTTGTAAGGTTGGTTGAGTTGGAGTTAGTTTGGGTACTATATAGGGTGTAGGTAGTAAAAATTATATTTTAAAATTTTATCCGTGTGAGTAAGTAGCAAGTAGGTGCCACTAACAATATGGATGGGTGGCAATAGAATCATCCAAAAAAAAAAATGTGAATGGCTCATGCTTAATTTTCTGCTTATAATGCCAAAAATACCCTTATTTATATTTAAAGTAAGAATTTTATCTCCCCAATCTTTTTGCAATGCTAATTTTGGTTCTCCACTATACATGTAGCATGGACTGATAGTAACATAGGATGGAAGTTTTTTGGATGCTCTAACTATAGGACTGGAAAATTGAAAGAATAAATTGAGCACGTACCCTTTATGTGTTCTTTTTTCTTTTTTGCTGCCTTTTATATATATATATATATATATATATGGTGTTCTACGGAGGAATTGAAAGTGCAATAGGCTAATACCTTAGAAATTATTTTGAAGTAATTTAAAGCAAATAACATTGAAGTAAAACATAAATTATATTTAAAGGATATTTCCAATAATTTATCTTTTTAATGTATGAATCACTAACACTATGTTTGGATTGAGAGATTTGAAGAGAAGAGAAGAGAAAATAAACACTCTTCTCTCCATTTCTCTTGTTTGGAAAGAAAAGTTGAAAGAGAAGAGAAAGTTAAATAATATACAACTTCACAGTACCAAATATATCTATAAGTATATTTTCTTAATATAATCCACAAATAAGAGGTAAATTTGAAAATTATACATTAATATTTTTTCTTCTTTTCTCTAATGAAAACTAACCAAACAAGAGAAAGGTGTAAGATTAGATGGACCAAATCTCCGACTAAATTTTTTAAATCAAAAGATGGAATACCGTAGTAAAATTTCTACCTTTACGCATTTAAAAAATACTCGAAAATAGATAAAAGATTTGATTTATCTAATATATTTTTTTCCATAAATGAGATTTTCTTTCACTTCTCTCCAAATCTCTGAATCCAAACAGTGTTAAATCTCGGAATCAAAAAACTCAAAAAGTAACACCATCCATGGCGTGTAAATGCGAGGGAAAAAAAGTAAAAATGTGGTGGCCCGTGGCCGGCGATTGAAGTAGGCACGCCGGGATTTCAGCTGAAAAGCAGATGAGAATGTCCCTTGTCACCGGTGTCTATGCCCCACAAATTTAAGTCCTAGTGTCTTACCGCCTCCCACTTGCCCGTGGAATGTCACACGTTTTGATGGTTTGTAGAGCCTCGTAAAGAGTAAGGTCGGTTAATGGTCAGGTTCAATGACCCCACAGGATCAATATCTGTGTTGTGTGACTGCCCTTTTCAGTTTTCACACATGCTTTATTCAATTGCTATACGCCAGTCCCGTCACTGTTATCATCCTTTACAAAATACTCAAAATATTGATGTTATGGGCCACTCTCCTTATACCCTCGTGCACTTTTTTTTTTTTTTTTAATATACCATCGTGCATTCTACAAAAAACTTCATTTGAAAGTTTTCTACTATGTATTATTTATAATACCAAAATTGTCCTCTGATAACCAAAATTTCCTATTTAATTTATTCACCAAATAATGAGTCGAATATTTTGATAAAACGGTCCATTGGATGATATACATTTCTTGTGTACGTCGTGTATGTTACTATTGGATCATTTTTTTTGACATTTTTTAAAATTTTACTATTGGATCATTGTATTTTTTGACATGCATGACATTTATGTGAAAATATCTAAGCCAAATAGAGAGATTTGAATTGACTTAATGGAGACTTTAATTTGGTTATCCAAGGATAATTTTGACAGTATAAATAATATAATATTAAAAAAAAAATTAGATAAAGGTTATTAGAATCATTGCAACAATAAAAATTTAAAAGGAGAGTGTGGGAGGTTATTCTGGGAGTTCGAATAGCGCTACCCTTAAATTTTAGGGTTTACCTTTTAAAAAAAAAATCATTTACAATATATATATATATATATATATATATATATATATA
>JAESVK010001078.1:229363-248054 GCA_017140935.1 Hamamelis virginiana
GATGCTATAATTAGAATTTGACATCAACTAGTGCCATTTGGGCAAGTAGAATTTGGCATCAACTAGTGTCTATTTGGGGTGCCAAATTTGGCATGCTCTCAGTGTGACAATAATGCTATTTAGCTCGAGATTGCTTCCATCCAGATGTGGAATGAGATGGTTGCATTAGTAATGACAATGCAGCTATTAAACGTGACCTCAATACATTTGTTAGGTTACATATATACCTGTAACTTCCTGACATAAAATTTTTGTACCATTAAATCTAAGGTATTAGTATTTCATTTTTTATACCATTAAGTCTTTTTAAATTTGGTTATTTTAGAGATCTCATAGTTTAAAATCTAATGCGTTAGTCATTCCTACTGACTAAATTGTCAATAACTTTTGAATATATTTTTTTTTTGAAAAAAAAACAAAATACCTATCCAATTTTTTCATACGAAAAATACTATAACACCAGACACTTTAACCCGAAATTAAAAACCACCCTGATGTTTCTTGCTTTGAGTGGTGAAATCTCCCCTCTCAAATTGCTTTCCTTTTTTTCACACACCGCTCAAACCACGTCACGTTAGGGTGATTTTTAATTTCGGGTTAAAGGGTCACCAGACACTTTAACCCGAAATTAAAAACCACCCAGATGTTTCTTGCTTTGAGTGGTGAAATCTCTCTTCTCAAACTGCTTCACTTTTTTTCACACACCACTCAAACCACGTCACGTCAAAGTAATTTTTAATTTCGGGTTAAAGTGTCAGGTGATATAGAATTATTGTTTTTCATACGTAGTCGAACTTAACATAAAAAATATCACATATATATATATATATATATAGAATATTCTCGGAAATTTAAGCATCCAATTAAGTCCCAAAATTAATACTAAGAGGTTCCACTTTTAGAGCATGATGATTAAAGACTATCGAATGCAACCTTTGGGGAATTTGATTGTTAATCAAGGAAAATCATTACGACTTCATAATCTTGTGTGGTTTTAGGAAATAATTGTTCATGTCGCGCGGTTGACCCTCGCCTTAACATCCAACCACTTTTTAAAAAAAAATGCTGCGATATTGCCTTAAAATGTAAGGCAGTGAAATTAATACGATGATGATGATGCCAAAATTAATTAGAATCCCAGCTAAGTGATTCTATTTACGTGCTAGAACTTTGCTTAATCATTATTACCCCTTTAATATCCCAAGTTCTTGTGGGCATTAACATGCTTGAGCTTGGCTTAATTATTATTACCCCTTTAATCTCCAAGTTTAGGAAAATGCACCTCGCGCGCGGGTCTCTTCTTTATGCTAAATTATTGCCACAATGAAGGAACACAATAATGATAATGATGCCGACAGAGAGAGAGAGAGAGAGAGAGAGTATCTTCTCAATAAGTCTTGTTGGCTTCACATTTTGACCTTTAAACAAATTTTACATGGGCATTGTCCATCACATGGCACCAAAAATAGGTAGGGCACAAGCTAGTATTACTTTCCACATTATTGTCAGTTGGTTTCATTATGTTAGAGCCATCCTATTATCACCTATTATTATGCCAACCTTGGTCAGTGCTGATATGAGTATTTTTTTTTCAGCATTTTTTGTCTTTTTAATCTATTTACTTTTAATTTTAAGATGGCATTTCTCGTGACGCCATATCCATGCGCTAATTAACATTGCAAGACAGAGCATTTGATATACAATTGTGTCGTTAGTACTATATTAACAAATTGATATTGATTCAAATTTACATGCTTGAATTTGAAATCTCTTTCCAAAGTGGAAAGATTAGGTCATCCTCATTAATACCATACCATTTAAAATATTTTTATTTTTAGATTTGTTGTCATAATATACCAATATCAACTACGTACCATAATAAGTCTATAAAAAAAAAAAAAATAAGTTCGATAAAGGCATAAAGCATTAGAAAGAACTCAATTTTCTAATAAGCTAATATTAATAGAGACTGTTCACGGTAAAAATCACCGGCCAATCTTGGCACGCCCGCACACACACTTCACATGAAAAAATATTTTTAGCCGAACAGAGACATAAATTTACCAATATATATAGCTACGAGAACAACCAAATCACGCTTGCAATACTCTCACGGGCAAAACGCTACAATATTTTCATACATGACAAATTGTACCTATACAAACTTTGTAACTTAATAATTCAAAGTAAAGACATAATCAGAAAACACGTGCCAAAAATTTCACTTCCATATATACTTACCACTAGCTCTGTGTCCAAAAGAATAGCACTCACTTTTACCATTTCATTGTTACCATATAGATCCAACTTCATAAATGTCCTATTAGGAATATTCAAATAATTTACTCGAAATTAGATTTTAAATATGATAATATCACATGTTAAATTAATTATTTTAAATGTTTATAGTGACGTGGCATTTCTGATTTGGTATTACCGCGTTATCCACCTGGTGACAAGGAGATGGTAAAACCGTAAAAGTCAATCTCAAAGAGGTTCTCTTTAACCGGGGCTCCGTCAGTTGTATCCGGACCGTTCAAGACAGGTGGGGGAAGGGGCGAGATGCTGCTGACATGTACGGCCCAGATGCAGCTGCAGTGTCTATTGGACTGCCAAAACTGAAAAACCTACGGTCTGTGTTTGTGCCGGTGACGATTCAGTGTCAACGCCGTACCAGAGGATCCTGAAAGTAATCGTCGACGTCCCATTTATAAGAAGCGAAATCCTCGGCGGCTAAATCCACCGGAAAGTCGACGGAATGTTGGTCCGAAATGACAGCTGGGAAGCACGTTTCGTCGAAAAGTATCGGTGCCGGAGTTTCGGAATTGAAAAAATCGTTCAAGAACAGAGGATCTAACAGCAAACAATCATCTGTTAAACTCGTATCTTCCTTAACCTCCGGCACCGGCATCCGTACATTTTCCGATTTCGACTGTGTTCGGAGTTCATCTTTTTCCGATTTTGAATGAGTTCTGAGTTGAGTTTCTTCAGTAGATTGGAACCGTAGAACAGAAGTCGGAGAGCATAGACTGTGTGACTCTATGCCGGAATCGTAACCAGATAATACTGTCTGAAGGTCGATCTCCGGCGACGAGCTTTGAGGCGAGTTACCGAAATTAGTGAGAGCATCAGGTCCTCGGATTCGAATTGCTGCCTTGTCGTAAACTAAAGCAGCCTCTTCTGCCGTATCGTAGGTGCCGAGCCAAACCCTAGCTCGCCGTGAAGGATCTCTGATCTCAGCCGCCCATCTTCCCCACGGCCGTTGTCGTACGCCTCGAAACTTCTTGCCATTAGATATAGATTTCGCCTCTTTTTTCACTCGACTTGGCCTTGATTTTGTATTCTTAGAACCATATTGGGTTCTTGAATCAGCTTCAATTTTAATATAGTTAATGTGCTTCTTTACTCGGGGACGGAAAATGTGATATTCATCTTCGTCGGTAGATGAGTCCGTAGCATCAGGATCGGTAACAGATATTCGAATGACTTTCGGTCTTACGGCATTTGACTCAGCCGGAAACAACCTACCGGAGACGTTCTTGGATTTTCCAACGGGTTTCACGATGTTAGTAGTAAAGCTTTTGTGTTCCGTGTATTTTATTGGACACGAAAAGCCTCGCCTCATCTTGTAATGGTTTCAAAGAAGAAACAAATGGTGGATTTACCCAAACAGATAGACAACGAAGATAAAGCAAACAGAAGATTCTTATTTTGGCCAAACATAGAGAGAGAGAGAGAGAGAGAGAGAGAGATGGGGGGGTAAGCTCACCTCTTTCGATTCAATACAGTGAGAAAATGGGGGAAAACTAGGAGAGAGAGTAGAGAGGAAAAAGAAGAGAGACGAAGAGGAAGATGAATGAATCAGAGTGTAGTTGCAGAGGGGAGAGAGAGAGAGAGAGAAGGAGGGAGCGCAAGCAGGAAAGCAGGAATCAGCGTCATATGAGCAGTGTTATATAGGGGGATCCAATCGGACAACCGGTATTGGTTGGGCCAATTAAAATACTTTACTTTTTCTTTTCTGATTTTATTTTATTCTTTTTTTTTTTAGAAACAAAAAAATCTTAATTACATTACATATACACATATGACCGGAGATTCCGCCATTCCGGTTGCCGTCGGAGATCCCAAACGACTCGCCGCATCCCTAACCCGACGCTTGATAATGACACGTGTAATGCTAAGGACGATGACAGAGCTTGGTCCTTTGATTCTCCTTGCCCATCCTTGGGCTCCAAGATACAAATTTCGGAGTCCACCCGCCTCTAAGAGCGTGGTGTACATGGTCGTGATAGGCGTATACTTTGCATGCCTCTGAATATACGTCACGTGAGGAGGAGACAAGAGTCTGTGGGATTTGTCAGTTCATCATTTGACTGTGGAAAGTGAGATTAAACATAGTTAATTAGAATTAATAATTTTTGTACAAGGGTTTGTTTAATTAATGTTGCTTGTTAACCAAGGACTAACCTCTTTCCAATTTTATTTGAGCTTCAAACCAATGTTAATAAAAATGATTTTTCAGTTGCTTGGGTTATTTAAGAGTGCAGTTGTATGTCTTGCCATTTCAGGTTCAGTTCGTATTCTGTGTCCAAACTTAATAACCAACTATTTAAACCCACCTCAAATTGGTCATTGGTGTTACATGATTAAGCTCACGTTTATTATTAGAATAGAATATTATGTGTAATTTTTTTTTTTTTAGATAACGAGGGTGTCCGGGCCAGCTTGCGCTGCACCTCAACTAATCCCCGGGTGACCGTAATACCTTACTAACCACGGACACCGGGTAAAACGCAAGACAAATATCTTAGGTAGGTGGTCCAGGAGACTCGAAACGGGGACCTCGGACTTGGTACGCCGAAGCCCAACCATCTGAGCCACCCTCCTAGGTTAATATTATGTGTAATTATGTGGACTATCTTCCTTGTTTTTTTTTTCTTACATTTGTTTTTTGAGTATGTTGGTATGGTAATTTATGTCAACACATATCACATGACTTAATGTCACTATCTATGTTGAGACATGCCAACTTACATGAAATATCACTTTATCCTATTTATTAAATAAAAAATGTGAGAAAAATTTATTGTAATTTTGTGAAAGTTGACATGAACTATATATAGTTTGTTTTAAATATTTGTGTTTTAAGAAAGTCAATACAGTTGAATCTTGATTCTTGTATAGAGTTTTTCTTTGCTTGTGTTCGATTGGGTGCTAAGATTATGAGACATTATTTTCTCACTTTGATAATGTGTAATAATATTTATAAGGATGAATTTATTTTTACTTTTTATCCTTTCTCAAAGAACAAAACCTATTCCTATTCTTATTCATAATATTAACAAATGAATGTTTATATAATTTATATATAGGAATTCAAAAATTTTCATCTGAAATAGGAATACATATTATTAAGTCAATAAACTACTGACTAGATGGCGTACCAAAAGAAATTAGGGTTACATACCCATAAGTCCATCCATTACATGAGCATTTTATTCACTAAGTCCAAGAAATTTTTTAATATAATAAATGGACAAAATATGAAGTCCATTGGTATACAATCAGACTTCTTGGTATAGAGGACGGGTTTGGGATTTTGGGAGATGAAAGGATATTTTTAGTAATTCAGGATAAGAGAGGAATGTGGGTTCAGAGATACAGATACCAGTGGATTTGGACTGTGTCAGTGGGAACACAAAAGCTTGAGCTCCAAGCCAAGAGCGTGTAGGAAAAGCAAAAGGCCTTCTCATTTGCTCTGTCGCTGTTTTTTGTTTGACTCATTACCATTTAAAAAAAATATATATTTTTTTTATTAAATCATATTAGAAAATTAGATAAGAAAAGAGTTTTTGAAACTGAAGTCCTCCGACCAAGATGCCAATAATGGATGTGAAAAAACTTAAATGGAAATTGTTACTAAACAATTGGATTTTGTTATTTAGGGGATGAGTAAGGGAAGATGGTGTTTCATAGCTAAGAAAATGATTTATCCTTTTTCTTGCTAAGCAAGAAAATTATTTTATATATATATATATATATAAAAGATGATGAGATACGGTCAGCCGTATTTTGAGAAGATGCGGTTAATCAAAATTGACCGTCAGATCAATTCAATGGTTCTGATTTAAATGTTGAATTTTTAGTCATTCAAGGCACATTAAATGCTTGGCAGAAAATCAGAAAATGCAACTTAATGTTCCGTCCAACATGCCTCTGTCTTCCCCACTTCTCTCACGATTACTCACTTCTCTCTCCCTTCTACTCTCTCTCTTACCTCACCACAGTCCGGCAAAACATTCCGGCAACCTGGAACAGTCCAAGACGCCTCCTCTCTCTCTCTTCCCCCTTCTCTCGCGACCGACATCACTTCTCTCTCGAGATTTCACTAGATAATTTATTCTCTAATACATCTAACTCCTCAAGATTTATCAAGTTACCCACTTCCAATGGTAGTGAACCAATCAAAGAATTACGAGACAAGGCTAAAGATATTGAAAGGGAAGAGAGACTGATGAGCTGTTTGGGTATGGTGCCATTGAGATTATTACTAGAAATGTTCAGTATCTGTAAATTTTTGCAGTTTCCAAGGCTCGGGGGTATGTTTCCCTCTAATCTATTCTCCTGCATAAAGATCATATTTAATCTAGTTTAGTTACCAAGGGAGGATGGAATTGAACCAGAAAATTTGTTAAAACTCAGTTCCAATCTCTGTAAGTTTTGAAGCTTCCCCAAAACATCCGGGATGCTACCATTGAAGAAGTTGCTTCCCTTCCTAGCAGGGTCAATTGGACAAGATTTCCAATCCCAGTAGGGATGCTTCCATGTATCATATTTGCACCAATAGTAATTGTTTTGAGCTGAGATGAGAGGTTGGCTATGGAGTTGGGCATTTCTCCAGCTGAGTACAATTTGCCAAGGAAGTTAGAAAATTCAAGTCCTCAACGTCCCCACTTCCAAGCATGTTTTGATCCAAATTGAGTCTATATAAACCTTTTAAGCTTCCTAAATTAACAGGCACAGTCCCAGTGAGACTATTCTGACAAAGTCAATCAACCCAAGCCCAGAAGCATTCGATAATGAAATGGGAATGGATCATGTGAAGTAGTTTATACCACCAGCAAAAAAAAAAATTGGAGATTAGGGAGCACAATGCCAACATCTGGTGGGACGCTCTCGTGCAGCTGGTTCTGTGCAACAGAGAAGAAGTAAATGGAGGAAATATTGTAAATTGATGGAGGAACCGTACCAGACAGTCTATTTGCAAAGAGTTGGAAGAACCCCAAGCCTGAAAGACGACCCAATTCATGGGGTATAATTCCTTGCAGATTGTTCCGAGCAAGTGAAAGAGCAGACAGAGAAGAGAAGTGAGTAGTCGTGAGAGAAGTGATGTCGGATTGTTTCAGGTCGCCGGAATGTTTTGGGGGTGAGGTGAGAGAGAGAGTAGAAGAGAGAGAGAGAAATGAGTAGTCGTGAGAGAAGGGGGGAAGACAATGGACTGAACATTAAGCTGCATTTTTTGATTTCCTGCCAAGCATTTAATGTGCCTTGAATGACTAAAAATTCAACATTTAAATCTGAACCAGATCTAACGGTCCATTTTGATTAACAGCATCTTTACAAAACACTGCCGACCGTCTCTCATCATCCCCTCTCTCTCTCTCTATATATATATATAAAGAAAAATTTTGATTTTACAACTTATTTTATATTTTAAAAAAAATTATTTTACATAATAATTGACATAACTTTATCACATTAACGCAGTTATATTTGTGATGAGTAACATAAAATCATCTCATCAACACATTCTAAGTCTAATGTCCTTTCCCTCATCGATTGGATAGGGAGAATCAACTTGGATATAATATTCGTACTCTTAATAGAATTGACGCCAAATTTTCTAATATTAACAAACAAATATTAATACATTTTCAATTGTTCAAACCCAAAATCTTCCATTTGTAAGTAGAGACACGCTGCTAAACAAATAAACTATAGGAAAAATCTAAATTTTAAATTTTATTTGCTTTGAACCTTTATGGGAAGCTAAACATTAAAATTAGGATAGTGCATATTCTTATTTTTGAACATAAGACCAATTTCAAATGAAAAATGTTAGATGTCCCAACAAAGGGCATTCCTAAAAACATCCCACACTACCAGACGTAAAAATATAATCAGGAACTACACATTAGAAAGAGAAAAGACAACTGACCTAGCACAATCCAATGGGTATAGCTACGTAAAAATATAATCAAGAACAACACATTAGAAAGAGAAAATACAACTGACCTAGCACAATACAATGGGTCTAACATCTACATGAACCTAATCTACCAACATCCTCCTCCAACTCAAGGAGGTAGAAGGAAAATGTTCAGTTGTGGACAACTGCACTCTGCATGGTCTACACGATCATAGTTGTCCTCAGCCAGCACTGAGATGCGGACCAGTATGCAACCGGTGATTTTGAAACTCTCTCTCTCTCTATATATATATAAATAATGATCTAATCAGCTATAACTAACTTTAATAAAATCATCTAAAAAATCCAAGTCTTTCAATTTTTTTTCACTTAATATATGATTCAATGTGAAAAGAAATCCAAGGACCTAGATTTCTTAGCTGATTTTAGTTAAAATAAACTATAACTGACTAGATCATTTCAATATATATATATATATACATATTTATGCCTTTGATAAAAATATAAGTAATTTGGTGGATGGACGTGACAGGGAAGAGACGCACAGTTTCATTAACAATATGCTACCAATTAAAGAAATAATCATTTCTATATGTTTTAGTGGAGTCATGAAACACATTATTGTCTCAAGAAAGAACAGTGGTGGTAGAATGTTTTAACAACTATATCCTGATTATCCTCCACGTAATTCATGACCCTTTGTTAAGAGATAGACCTTTAGCATTTCCATTTTCTAATAACCTACAGCTCTGTCTTAATAAAGAGCAGTAGTGGTAGAATGTTCATAAATGTCATTAAATAAACGAAATCATAATTAATAATAAAAATAAAAAAAGTGATCGGAATATTTGATTCAATTGGCTCAGCAAACTTTTACTAGCCAATGTTTTAAACAGAGTAATAAACTCCAATTATTCCTAAATCTCCTGAATTTATCATGAATATAGAAGTAAATCTTCCCTTTTGATTAGCAATTTCTAAAGTACCTTTATTGCTTTCAAAAGTAAATATTGCATAAATTTTTGCTTTTGAAAGCAATAAAAGTATTTTCAAAATTCTAACCAAATAAAACAGTAGTGTATCCAATCGCGACACAGGTATAGCATGAAAATCAAAATCAATCCATTGCTTTTCACATAGAATTTTATCAGCAAGTTTCAGCAAATAACATGGAGTCAACAGCATATCATCAAGATTGAAACAAGGTCATTCATCAATATCATTAGCTGCCCTTGTTTTGGAGTTTAAAGAAGTGTTCATCAAAACGAATTAAATCAATTAATAAAAAGTATTTTCTTAGCATGTGCTTTTAAAATACATGTTAGGAACATGCATTCATACCATAAGTGTCTATCTTAAAAGACATGAAACCTACTATAATAAGGACACACCTTATAAAACAAAATACCTGTCCAAAGAATGTTTCCTCTCTTGTCACGAACACATGTCCGTAAAATGGCATGAACACGTATTTACTCTTAAGATAAATGTCCATCTTAAAAGACAAAAAATCCACTAAAATAAAGACAAGCTTTATAAAACAGACGTGTGTTCAAAGAATAGACATGTTTCCTCTGTATGACACGAACATACATCCTTAACATATATGCCTGTTAACTAGATTGTTACATATTACAATCAATTCATTTCACTCTCAAAATGTTTGATAGCTAAATGTTTTGCTTTTGTAATTTATGGGTTCTCTTAATGTATGCTCTAAGGACACACAAGTTCTCTCTCTACTCTCCAGAACACACAAACATGCGTCTTAAAAAAATTGGGGCTCACATATTGAACATGTGTCAGATACATGTCTGCATATCCCGGAGAGTATAAAGAGTTAACATGTGCCATAAGAAAACATTGTAAGAAAACCCATAATCTATTTATAAGTTTGACTTCTATCTAAACAAAACAATTTGATTAAGTTTTAGGACCCAATTGTTAACGCTTGTGCAGATGACGCAAAGACTTGTGTTATGCTTTTTGAAATTTGGAATTTTCTAACAAGTTCCAAGAAGCATGACGCAAACCCTCGGGTCATCTGCATAACCATTAAAAATCTTTTTGCTTTTTATTTTAAGGATGGATGAATCATGTCCTAAGGGAGCCACGTGGCTATGTATTTTGTGAAGTGTAAGTCAAGCTTTAAAAGATTGTTAGCCATATATTAGAATAAGGACTTGTACTAATGTCCTTATAGTAGGTTAATTCTAGACTTATCTTTCGTTCAAAGCCGCTTGGAGTCCATGGATCAAGTCTACTTTTGGCCTATATAAAAGGAAAAGGTCAGGCATCGGATGTAAGCATCTAATATGAGAATATAGTTTATGTATCCAGTTAGAAAGAAACTATAAACAGTCCTAAAGTTTTTGTAAATATTCCAATTTGTCGAAGGATATAAATATAAGTTTCGTTTCCTTTACATTTTCTTCAGTTCCAAATTTCAGTTTGGTTTACACCAATTTACACCCCTCAACATGATCATCAACATTAAAACAAGGTTATTCATCAATATTATAAGATGCCCTTGTTTGGGAGTTTTACAAAACTGTTCAATGAAATAAAATTAGTTAATAAAAAGTATTTTCTTAGCATGTGTGCTCTTAAAACACATGTTAGAAACACGCATCCGTACCATAGAGAGGATAAGTATTTACCCTTTAAACACATGTCCATCTTAAAAGACATGAAACCTACTAAAAATACGGACACATCTTATAAGACAGACACGTGTCCAAAGAATAGATATATTTCCTCTCTATGACACGAACACGTGTCCATAACATACGCCCGTTAACAAGTTTGTTACATAAAACAATATACCCATTTCACTCTCAAGATGTTAGATAGATAAATGATTTACTTTTGTAGTTTATGGGTTCTCTTAACACATGCTCCAAGGCACATGTTTACTCTCCCTACTCTCCAAAACACACAAACACGCGTCCATAAGAAATCAGAACTCACGTATTGGACATGTGACTGCGTGTCTCAGAGAGTGCAAAAAGTTAACATGTGCCCAAAGGAAACATCATAAGAGAACCCATACTAAGTTTGACTTCTATCTAAACAAAGCCAATTGAATAAGTTTTCGGACCCTCAAGGCACATGGGAGAGAAATCTACAATCTAGTGTTATTGGACCCTCAAGGCACATGGGAAAATAAAATAATTTCTTTTAAGATAAACACAAAAATGCACAACACAATGCAATAATAAGCTAATCCCAATTTCCTAAACCATGCTTTCTAAGAATACAACATTCAGCATAATAAATGAAATCTTTTGTTTTACCATCATTATTAACCGTGTTTTCAGCAACAAGGAGGAAGAACAAGACGGTTATTTAAAAATGTCGAGGTGATATGAATGAAAAATTTATGGGAGAACAAAATTGGAGAAGCATTTAGTCACAACACGCCAATTCAAGGACCCAAATTTAGGAGCTATACCTATTGTTTACAAGGATTCAGTAATTTACAGGCATTACAAATATTAGAATCAATATGGACTTGTTTAAGAGCAACCAGTTGTATCTTCAAATAAGAAGAACAAAATATCTTTCACAGTTTCAAATATCAATTTCCATACAAACAATCTAAAGCGTCATGTTTGTGTTATTGGAAGGCAATATATAGATCTATTCTACATTTGTCCATTACAGGAGTTAAGAGGACAGAGAACACTTCATTTATACATAAGTAATGAGATACCAAACCTAAAAGCCCTTGCCACAGAGAACGCTAACCCATGGCATACTTCTGGGTCCAGCTCCTAGCAGTTGTCTCGTACTTAGCCCTGTCCGACTTGTACATGTGAGCAATCTCTGGAACCAGTGGATCATCAGGGTTTGGGTCCGTCAACAGTGAACAAATAGAGAGCAACACCTGAAAATGGAAACAAGAACCCTTCCCACCCATTTAAAAAACAGCAATGATGAAACAGAGTGCCAAGGGTGAAAAGCAATCACTTGCATATCACAAGTGACAGCCATCCCAAAATTCCCACTATCAAACAGTTCTCACTTCCAAAGAAAAGGCAGAGAGCTGACCCAAGGAGTACTTTACTTTTGGGAAAAGCTATTTATGGGTCTCATAAATGAGATGTTAAGATCTATATGATTAACATTTAATGATAAAATAATTTTAAACCATCTTATTTTACCCTGTAACATCAAACTACAGATTTCTTTTCTTTTAAGAAGCAATGGCCAAAGCCTTCAGATCAAAACCCATCATCTAAATTTTTGGCATGGAAAATATAAATGGGTTTCACTAATTTTGGGGGCCATAATACCACCACTCATGCACAACTTGTCCAATTGAAACCCACATTGGGAATCTGGGGCACGAATGCAATACCAATAAGAAGTTGTTGAACCGCAACAAAAAACTGGCTACACCCATAAAACCCACTAGATCAAAACCCAGCCTGATTATATAGATGATCACCATTATCATATTTTTTCTATTGCCATCTCAGAATCTGCCATGTACGGATTGAATTTTCATCTAGAAGATCAATATTGGGCTATTACAACAGCTACCAAGTTGTTAACTTCCCCGCTTCTCAATAAATGTCCAATCCTCTATACTTTCCATGCCCATGGTTTACTATTATGGATTTTTGGAAAATTCATAGCCTATTCAGTATTTGATCATAAAAAAGTTGTAAGGTCACAAAACCAAAACCTTGGAAATGGTCAGGGCAGGGCTCCATTGCTCTTTTAGGATGTCAAGGCAAATACTGCCATTGCTGTTGATATTTGGATGGAAAACTTTTGTCCTGAATGCAACCTGCAGGAACAATCAAAGAGAAGAAAGGGTTAAATGAAATTGACAAATTGCATATGGTTTTGTCTTCGACCGTAAAGGGCTAAAGGCACAATAAGTCCTCAAAGAATCTTCAACATATGGAATGTCAATCATTAAAATGTCACATCCAGAGTGGTTATTTTAACTTGAAATGCTATTCCCACATGTCAAAAGAGTCAAAGACCGGTTTACTATGAGAGTACATTTTTCAAAAAATTAAAATCCACCTCACTAAACTTTCATTTATAAAATTGTCTCAATGAACATGCAAAAGATTTATATATTTCCCGATCTGCAAGCTCTATAGGTCAACTCTATGTTTCTCTTGTTCATTTAGAATTCTGATAATTTTTCGGTTTATATTCGTTTAGGCTTTGTTTGAATCTCGTAAAGCAAGAAGGATAGGAAAACAAAAGGCTTAAAAATGATCAAAAAGAGATTTCAATGGTAAGCACTTTCCTTTCCTTTCCCAAGTGCTTTAAGAAATCCAAACAAAGCACTTTGGTTCTCAAAAAGTATTATTTTTTTAGCATTTTTTAAGGTAATTTGTACAATGATCAAACTGAACTCATCAATTCTCTTTACTAATTTTTCTAATCTTCAAAAGACAAAATGACCAGTCTACCCCATACTATTTCCCTAATAAGGGTTTGGAGTTTTTTACTATCAAGATAACTGAGTTTCAGTATTTTTCAAAGGTAAGGGAACTGGGGCACAAGATAAAAAGAAGGATAGATGGCAAATCGAAAATGAGGGATACAATCTGATTTAGTGCACATCTGGCCGATAAAAGCCTGAAGGAATTCACTCTGAAGAGTTCTATAAATAGAAATTAGTCCCAAACTCTTTTAATTCATATTACTATCCCCATCTTATGGTCATCAAGTTTCTGTGACTCTAATATCTGACTCATCGTGCACATTCCCAGCTGCTCATCAAATAAGGGCCCTAAAGAAAATCAGTAAAAGAACTAAATGACTTTGTACCTAGGTCAATGAGCCACTCGTGATCAGGCCTACTAATTGGGGCTTGTCAGGAATTATAAGACAAACTCCAAGGTCTCTCCTCAACTTGGATTTGATGAAAAGTTCAAAACCAAGAATGGAAGCCCACAATACAATTTATAAAAAAACTTATTTTCTCAAACTTGGCCTACATAACGATAAAGTTTTAAAAAATTGTTCTTTTATACATGACACTCAAAATAATACTCCCTCCGTCCTACAAAGATAGGCCTTCTTTCCTTTTTTGGCTGTCCTAAAATGATAGTCCATTTTAAAAACTCAAATTATATTTCTTTTAACTTTTCCATATTACCCTTTATTATTCCAAGAAAGCCTTGACATGACACCAAATGCAAGTGTAGAAAAAGGGTAACTTTGGAAATAAAAGGTAAAAAAGACCACATCATTGCTTTGTTACAAAATTGAAAACTAGGACGTCTCTGTACTGCAACTAAAGACTTTGTTTCATAATACTTGAAAGACTAAAGTACAAACCCAAATAAAAGATAAGAATCTTTTTGCAGACTATTCACAAAAGACAAATATAAAAAACCAAAAATAAAAGAACTTGAAAATCCAGGTTTAATAAATTCCTATATTTTTCAATTCTAATGTATTTTCTCATTTAATTGTTGGAAGTTTCTTCATCTCCCTCTTTTGTAGTGCACTTAAGTTTGCTTAGATTATTTACCAGCTTGAAGTCTCACTCTATCTTGGGCGGATACATGTCTATCATACTACTAAATAAAAGCAAAAGCAATTTTTAATATTTATATACATTTATTTAATTAAAAAAAAAAATTACACAACTCCCCAAAACAACTTTTCATAATTCTTCTATATTGAACCAATGCACCTTTTCAGAATATTAATTAATTCTTTTATATTTAACCAACACATTTTTTCATTCTTGGTGGTTATTTCAACGGCCACCATACACACTCTTTCATATCTATATAAGAACTATACTTGTAGAAAAATGTTATACATTTTCATATATACTTGCTCTCTTCTCTCTCTGTTCTCTCACAAGCACATATATAATTTATTTTATTGCTTTAGATCTATAATTGTACGGTGATAGAATGGCGTGCTTCTTTTATTTTATTCAATTCATATACTCGGCTATGAGATATTGAAGGTGCATGGAGAATACATGAATATGGCAGAAAATCTTTGGTCTTATATATATTTCCTTTGCTCATTGATGCCTAAAAAATGAACATCTTATGATGGTTTTTCATCACGTGCATTTTGCACGTACTATTTCACTAGTATTTACTAAATGAGTAAAACTACATGCCAAATGCGCCACCACTACCACCACCTAGATTGCTTTACCCAAAGTAAAAAATGAAAATCAGAAGTTCTAAAAATAACATAGAATACAGTTGCAATGAGGTGACATTAACAACTTTTATAATAAACACGTTAGCAAATATGCCATACCTTAGGTGGTTTAAATGGATAATCGGGAGGAAAGTGAATGGTAACTAGAAAGACTCCCCCTGCATACGGACTATCAGGAGGACCCATTATTGTCGCTTGCCAGTGAAACATGTCTTCAGCAACTGGGCCTATCAAAATTTAAGTCCAAAAGGCAAGGGACCATAACTCAAAACTTGTTCATTTAGGGATCAACGAACGTATTCAACATAAGGATTTCAAGAATTAAAATGCATAAGAAAGTGATAGAAAAACAAGTTTTGGTTAAGTAATAACAAAATTAGTATAGATACGACGATTGTTGCAAATGTTTCTTATTATTAGTAAAAATAGAAATAAATATGTAAATAAGTGGATCCTTTTCCTCCTAGGTCGCAGATTTGTTTTCTTTGTTCTTTTCTTTTTTTTATTGCGGTGGGTTTTTTTTTTTTTTTTTTTTTTTTGGGTGGGGGGGACTAATAGATCATGAATAATAGTAATAGGTTCTGTGATATTGATTTTTGTACTGCAACAAGTAATTATAGTTTCCTATTGTTTATAAAGGCCTCATTAAAATCAAAAGGAGTTAAATTCAGACCTATGCAACATGATTAATCATTATGAGTAGTTAAAAAACCATCAAAAGAAACTGAAAAATGAATAATCTTAAAAGGGGAAGTGTTAGTATAACTTGTCACCAATAAGAACTAATATGATGAAAGACGTAGATAGGAAAAACAATAGCAAAGTAAAAAATTAATGAAGATGTTCTAGCATCGTACGGAAATTTCATACCATCTTCAAGCACATCAAAGAGTTAAATCCAGCACATATAGTCTCCAAAAGATGGGAGATATTGAATTATTCACGTCCAAAATCAACCAATTATCTTTATAGAAGTATAAGAAAATTGGGAAAGATTATGAGTAAATGCATCATATATACAACATATAAATCAATGAACTAATCTATGCATACGCCATCAAATTTGAGGGGCAATATCTCATATTCATTCTTTCAGTTCCCACTTGAGCAGAATGGCAGGCCAATGAAACCTAGGCGAGATTGACCGACTCCCAGCAACCATGCCATGTTTGTTTAATTCCATGGATGTAGTAATTCCCACAAGGTTCAATAATGAATCTTGTCTCTATCTCAGAATCGTTCACATCACCTCCCTCTACGTGAAAGTCTTAAAAATACAAATAACATTGGCCAAATTAAGCAGTCAGACAGCCCAAAAAATGGTATCTGCTTAAACTATAGCTCCGACGGGGTAGAGGTGTAGCTGAATTTGATTTCTTATCTACATAGAACCCTCAAGTCATGGTTCAAGCAAGCCTGACCACTTAAAAGGAGAGAAGGAACGAGTATAATAACTCAACACCTCCAGCAACAAAAAGACATCAATTCAGGGAGGAACAAATATAGGAAAACAAAAATTAAACACAATGAAAAGCACTGCAAAAACAACAACAAAAACAAAAGCATGATAACGTTTAGGATACTCAACTTCCAAGAAATAGAATAAAACCCATTTATTAAATAGTATAAGTATTGGACACGCACGCTAATAATGGTCAACGGACACAAGTTCATGTGCTCATCATTGATTCAAAAAAGAACAAATCAATCACAGTGAAGGTCACAGATAGCTTTTACAAATGAAAAGGACTAGCTAGATAATTCAATGATCTCAAATGAAGTAATTTCCCTTTCTCACATAATGCTTTCATTGCTTGATTATTCGTCTTTTTAGGATTTTTTGTTTCTGTATACCCGAGGTATACAGGAAGTATTGTTTGACTCTGTTGTTCTTCTTTGATAATATTTATAATTTTTCACTTGATAAAAAAAATCACCTATCACGTGAAAATAATACATATATAAATAAATATAAATATAAATATAATTATGCAATTAGCCATCAGAATAAGAAAAATTCAACATCTGACCCGAAAAAATAGGAAGCATAAGATCAGGAAATCACGAAATACATAAGCCAGATCCAATATATTCATCTGCATGCATAAATATTCATATATGTGCGTGTATACCGTAGATCGAGCGCGATGTGAACATCAGGAACATCGAAAACAAACTAATACACGAAATCAAAGCACAGAAAGTGGAAAATCTATGGGTTTCGTGAAGAAGACTGTACCGGCGCTGCAAGATGTAGGAGGATCTTTCTGGAGATCTTTGAGCTCCTTCAAGATCCGCTTCGAAGCCATGGATGCACCTCCGAGATCGCCTGTGATTTAGAGCGAGAAAGTAGAGAGAGAGAGAGAGAGAGAGAGGGAGAGAGGAGAGAGAAAGAAAAGGTGAAGACTTTGCAGAGACGAAGAACATAGAGATAAGAGGAAAAAAAAGGGCGTACGGGAGAAATTCAAAGTCTCTTTGCTTTTATTTATTTTTTATTATTATTTATATGGAGTATTTATTTTTAATATTATTATTATGTATCTGGTTGTAAAGGTGGAGACATTTGTGACCCTTCGTTATAATGACCGCCTTTTTAAATTAACGGCTCTGGTTTAAAGGAAGACTAGACCGATCTGTGAATCTGTGATTGATCTTTCTATTGGGGCCCACTTGACTATTCGAGAACCGGACTTTTCACTGGATCTGGGTCGGGTTTATTTCAACTTACCACTCAGTGACGGACATTTGCCCGGGCCCAACCCATCAAATTTGACATAATTCCATCCTTCTATGAAAAATGTTACCTATCAAAATTCTTTTTTGTCCCAATTCTTTCTAACTTATTTTTATTTTTTCAACCAAACAATGAGATGTTCAAGTTGTCAGAAGTTGATTAATCTTCACTCTTCACATGGAGCTATTACCTTATGAAATCGTATAACGATCGGACTACTAATCGTGATTGGTCGGGCTAGCCAATTCAGCTCATTTATATTAGATAGGATGTATATTCTTATGATTTGGCATAAGTATATATTCCATGTGATTTAGTGTGAGTGTCATCTCATATGATATTTATGTGAGTTGGTGTGAATGTTACATTAGGAGTTCCGATCTAGTCAGCATAAAACTGATTGGGAATATATTTTGAAAAAACCAACCGTTGGATTAGATACCCTTATTATGGAATAAGGATGTCACGTCTGTCAAAAATTACAGTGATCCGATGTAGGCATCTCAAAATACAGACCGTAAAAAATTCTGACCGCTGAAAATTGTCACAGTTTTTCTCAGTGACATATCTGAGATTCC
>JAESVK010001078.1:258054-316044 GCA_017140935.1 Hamamelis virginiana
TAAGTCCACGTATCTCTAGGTGAGAAACTGCCAAGTGCCGACCCACTTAAATTTGAAAGGGAAAGCATGCAATTTATTAGTCCTTTTATAGAGTCCAGTACTTTTCTAATTAAGTTCATCGTGGTAAGAGGTTTGTTCAAGTTTGTAAACCAGCAAAACCACCAAACTGTAAATAATATTTTTAAATTTATTAATTTATCGAGTTAAGTTCAAATAAAATATTATTCAATTTAATAAATTCATTAATACTTTAAATAACAATATTAATCTAACTCAACTCGAAATCATCAGCTTGATAAAAGCTCGTTTGAGCCTATTCTTAAAATGAACAAGTTAATTTAAATATTATTTTTAAAATTTATTAATTTATTAAGTTAATTTAAATATTATTTTTAAAATTTATTAATTCTCTTAAAGGTGGTAGCCCTTGCTATGCCAAACTTTGCAATGATTTGTTTTAAGTTGCCCATTACTTTATGCAAAGAAATCATTAGTATGCTTGCAAGTTTCTAGTGGAATCAATTGGATGGTCAGCGCATTCGGTCAGCTGGAGTAAGTTGACAAAAATCAAAACTGAAGGGGGACTTGGATTTCGAGATTTAGAAAAGTTTAATTTGGCATTGTTAGCAAAACAATGTTGGAGGTTAATCCAGAATACAAATTCACTGGTAGCTCGGGTGTTTAAAAATCGCTACTTTCCTCAATCAGATTTTTTGAATGCAAAGATGGGGTCTCGTCCTTCATGGGGTTGGCGGAGTTTCTTAGCTAGAAGAGAGGTGCTTCAAAGGGGCTGATGTTGGCAGGTGGGAAACGATCAGAGTATTCACATGTGGACTGATAAGTGGCTACCTAGTCATTTGTATCATCCTCTTCAAGTTAGGGTGGAGGGCGTTAATCTAATAATGAAAGTCTGTGAAACTCTAGATGTTGAAGGTCGTAGGTGGGATGAGCAGAAATTGAGACAGCTGCTGTTTGATTCCGACGTAAATGAAATCTTATCAATTCCTATTTCTTGATGTAATGCAAGGGATAAACTTATATGGAAATTCACTTCTGAGGGGTAGTATTCTGTTCATTCAGGGTATAAAGTGGCATAGAACAATAGAGACTTGGCACTTTTTAAAGGTGGTCAAGAATTTGGGGAGTCTAATAGGCATTCAGTGGATCATTATAGTTGGCGGCATCTATGGAAGATGGAGATACCGGGTAAAATTAAAATGTTTTTGTGGCGTTGGGCACATGATTCGTTACCAATTGGAGAGTCTCTAGTTCATCGGGGAGTTCCTAGATTGGAAGATGTGTGTGGTATCTGTGGTGATCATGTCGAAACATCCGTTCATCGTTTGTTCTGGTGTTCTCATTCTCGATTGTCTTGAACAGCCCACTGAGAGTTGATGTTTTGCAACTTAAAGGGTTGGGTTTTTTTTAGGTCTAACATCAATTGTTGGAAAAACGGAAGGGGACTATTGATGAAAAGTATTGTAGTAGATCGGCGGCATTTATGCTCTAGCGTTTATGGAAAGCTAGGAATAATACAATCTTTAATGGTAAACAGTGGTCACCTTTAGAAGTGGGAGATAAGGCACTAGCAGATGCTTTGGAATTTCAGCTTGCTACTGGGGAAAATCAAGAGGAGGTTACTTGTGAAAGTTTGAGTTTAGATTGTCAGTGGAAAGCTCCTGTTACATCTTTTTTGAAAGTAAATGTGGATAGTGCATGGGTTCATAACACTATGAAGGGAGGCATTGGTTTAGTATTTAGAAATAGGGATGGTAGTTGTGTTGCTGAGTTGGCTAAACTAGTTAATTGGTGTGCTAGTACTCTTCAAGTAGAGGCACTGACAGTACATGAGGGTTTGTTTAATGCTTTTGATATGGGTTGCCTAAAAGTAGTAGTTGAGTTTGATTCAAATATGCTAGTTGATTGTGTTATGGGCAGAATTGGTATGAGGAAAGAAATTGAATTGATGTGTCGTGATTACAGTTCTCTAATGGCGAAGTTCTAATATGTGGATGTGCAATTTGTGCCTAGACAAGGTAACAATGTTGCTGATTGTGTGTCTAAATTTGCTCTCTCTTATTTATTTATTTTTTTCTTGGAATGACCATCCTCCAGATTGGCTTCGGCCTATATTGGAATCTGATATGTTCCCTCTTTTTTCTTGATAAAAAAAATTTTTTTTTGAAAAAAAAAAAAAAAAAAAAAAAAAAGGGTTAAACCTAACCTACCTACCACGATTCCTTTACAACCCTACTTACATTGATGTGATTCATATGTTGCACCCTTAAGGACCAGTTGATTTGAATGGCCTGAACTAGAACAAAGTTTTGATTTATTTTTTTTTTATTTCAGTTTTTGATTTGGCCAGCAAAAGGAACTTACCCTTAATCTAAATTCCTCTAATACTAACAAAAAAAAGTAAGTACTTGTACTCAAGAACTTTTTTAAAAAAAAAATTAGGAATGCATGTCATTCGACTATAAAGTCATTGGTATATCAATATGTTGATGTGAATGGTCTAAAGTAAAGTTATGAGACAAATCAAGTTGATTAGAGTATGTACACTTGTTCGAACTTAATTAATAGTAGGATAAACAGTGGAGCTCAAATTTTATTTCGGAACTCGTTAACTTGTCAACACAAGTTTTTTTTTTTTTTTTTTTTTTTTTTCACCAGAGTATCCCCACACCCATTATGGGTATGAGACTAATCCCGTCAATGCAAGTTTGAGTAGAGTAGTACTTGGCTCAATTTTCACCCCCCAAAAAAAAAGTACTTGGCTCAATAAACTCATTATATTTTAACAATTTAGCTATTTGAACTCAACTCGAGATTGGCTCGATAAAAAACTCATTAGAACTCGCTTATAAGATAAATAAGTCAGGTTCAAACTTTATTTTTGAGCTCGTTAATTTATCCAACCGAATTTAACTACTGAAATACTCAATTTTGATAATACAGTCGCAATTTAGTCACTATATGCTTATATATCTTAAGTAAGCATGAAACTGATAGATAATTGTGGGATACATATTTTGAAAATCTAACCGTCAGATTAGATATTAATCTTATGGACGTCTCACATGCCAAAAATCACAATGATCCAATGTAAACATCTCAAAATATAGACCGGAAAAACTGTGACTATTGAAAATTATCACAATTTTTGTCAGTGACATTTTTGAGAAGCCGGTCGTTGGATTACTGTGACTTTTGGCATGCATGACATGTATAAGTATAGTATATAATCCAACGGTCAAAAACTTTTTCTAAATATATATTCCACAATTATCTACTAACTTGATGCTTACATTTATAAGCATATTGTGACTGGATCACTACTCTTGATATAATAATTAAGTGATGAAAATTGTATCAACCCATGTGGGCCAGTTAAAGTAAGCCAATGGCATGGTCCCGCCGATTACAAACACTCAGGCGAAGGTCAAGGTCAAGCTAAACGGACCCTCCCACTCCCACAATCATATAAAACATGTCAAAAATAAGCCAGCCAGGCTTGCATTGGGCTGTACTAATACTCAAATAAAGACAATGGTTGTCCAAGATTTGGCCTAATTATGAAGACATTCTAAATCAATAATTTGACCCATAAAAGTAGATATCCAATCACTCTCTTGTGATCCTCTTGATTTCTTTATGGGGCAGCCATGGCCAATACTCGTGTATTTAACTGATAAGCTAGAAGGGTGATGTTGCACCATATTTTATTTTAGCTTTTCTTTTTCTAAAATTTTATTTCCCCAGTATTGGCAACCTGTCAGTTCAATCGGGAATCTTTCTAAGGACCCTTACTCCCACAAATTTAAAAAATAATTTCATTCTCAAAAAACATAAAATTAAATATGATTGTGATTGCACTAAAAAAATAGTCAATTATATATATATATATATATATATATAGAGAGAGAGAGAGAGAGAGAAAAATTATGAACTATGTTCATGAATTTATATTCAAGCCAAACATTAAGAGCCAAAGCTTTTAGACAGGGGACACATGTTAGGTGGTTGCAAAGGATACCTCCTCCATCTTACCTTTTTCTCCTTCAAAGTAAGGAATATATTTTTTTGATATATAAATTATTATTCATTATAAATACAAACAATAAAATGAGCCAAAATCCAGTATAATTACAAATGTGTTGTCCCATTAAAATGACCATATACTCCCACCACCATACTTTTGCTACAATCAAGCATCCAGCATAGTTACAAATGTTTGCCTCTGTCAATATGACAATATCACCATCCCCACCCATGAAGTTCTTTGCACAAGAAAACACTATCATTAATGTATGTTGATCCTGCACACAAGGTAATAAACTCAAATCAGATTAGTCAAAACCCCAATGGTCAAGATCGTGACACATAAAACCTCAAAAATATTGAGATTAACTTATATTATAATCCATTAATCCATAATCATTCTATAATACCCATGAAATATTCTTCTTAACCTAATCTCAACTCCCCGTAGTAATTAGGGAGGCGCCATCAACTAATAATGTCAAAGATTTTGAACTTGGGATTTCTACTAAACCCAACTCCCTCGGCAAAAACTTTATAGAAAATGCTCAATAGACCATATTTTAGATTAATTTTTTTAAACCAAATGATATGGGTGTATGATAGAACCTCATCTTTCATATATTTTGAAAATGCACAAAAACAAAGGTTCTATCCTACTAACACATTATTTGTTTTAAAAATTTTGATATAAAATTTAGTCCAATAGCTTTACTAATGCTCTTGGCCACAAACTATCACCATTTTTAAAGAGTTGGATGAAGTCATTTGGAACCCAAGTTGGATGGCATCAGTGCTAACCAGACTAATGCCAATGACATGCACAGGATTTGTGAATTTCAAGCCTATAAACCAAACTCGCTAAACACTTACTAATTTAAGCTAGTAAAAAAAAAATTCTAATATAGCAATAGACTATCACCATTTTTAGAGAGAGTGGTAAAGACAGATCAATTCTGATATTGGGTGCAATTATACCAAGACTAATGTGCTGCATCCTATTAGAGTGCCGTAATTAAATGTGCTTAGATGAGAGTAGTATTGGGATGGATGATGGAAAGATGGAAATTCTTGTGCTGCACTCCTCTTGTTTTTTTTTTTTTTTTTCTATTTCTTAAAAAATCCTTGGTCTTGGTACATGACAAATACTTGGCCACTCAAATTAATTGGATGTCATTTCAACGAATTGAATGATTATGATATGCAAAATGGTAGTGGCAATAATACAATAATATTTTTCCAGATGGGGTCAATTCAGAATTGGCCATTAGATAACCCATGAAATGAAAGTAAAAAAAAAGAAAAAGCAAAGGTTTCTTACCATTTGAGCAAATTAATGGTGCATTTGGGCATCGCACCTCCATTAAGCTTCTTCAAAGTAACGTCGCCACACAAAACTTTCACCCACACAGTCCCTATCTTCCACCTCTCCACACCTAACCCAATCCTCGTCCGAAGCTCCACGTAAACAACCAGAGCTTTGCTTCGGAACCGAGCCTTCAGCCTCTTCCCCAATCTGTCATCAACCAACGCATTCTTCACCCGAGTCGTGAACTTCAAACTCGTCGTGTTCTTCTTCCCCTGAGTGAACCCGCCCAAACTCGCCGATCCCAACTCAGTGTCCTGCTCCCCAACGGTCACCTTTAACTGGGTCCCTCCATAATGCAACGTTAACTTCCCGTTAGGGTTTTTCGCCTCGACCCTAACGGTCGTATGAGAATCTAAGTACGTGCCGTCAGACTTGACGGAGACGTTAAAGCGCTCAATCTTGAATGACTGGAGGTGGAAAACTGGTAGTTTCGGGTCGAACCAGATGTAAAAAAGCCCACCCGAGATCAAAACGAGAAGTATGAGAATGAATAGTAGAATGCAGAAGAAGCAGCAGCAAATACGACAATAGCTCTTTCGTTTCTTCTTTGGACGAAAGGAGGGTGGGAGAGCAGCTTTTCTGACAATCGGCCTCGGGGCGGGCTGAACCGGTGCACTCGGCTCTCGGTAACCCGGAGGCTTTTGTAGAACCGGTTTTACTGGTTCGGCCATTTTTGAACTGAGATTTTGCTCCGGGCACTTTTAAGAAAAGGATAACTCATATCAGGCATTAAATAGAAATTCACTCCTTTTTTTTTTTTGTAATTAATTAATTAATAAAACGAAGCAATTACGGAAAAAGTACAATTTTCTTGAATCAATTTAAATTTTAAAAATTAAAATAAATGAAACAATGACTGAAATAGAAATCAGAACTAAATTTATGGAAATCCTTTTTTCGTGAGGTGAAAATTTTAGAAAAAAATGATATAAAAATAGGAAATATGCTTTTTTTGATGAATTAATATTACAATTGGAATGAAATTGAGCAAAATCTCGAATGAAATCAGTTGTATTTCATTGATTTATTTTCTGTTTCTGTAAAATTTATCCTAATAAAACGAAAAAAAAATTCGAAATGTTTACATGCTTAAACAGAGTCTTGAATCAAAATTACAGAGAAGGTGAGATAAATTCGATTAAATTGGCACAAATCACATGCAATGAGACTCAAACCTTACATAGAGAAAGCAAAGGCCACACTGCGGTGATTCAAACAGAACCACGAAAGCTGGTTGAGAATTTGAAGAAGAATGCAGAGATCTGATCCGAATATGGAAAGATTTCGTGAATTTGTATGCAATTTTACAGAACCAAACTCGAATTGCAGCAAATTGGATAAAGATGACGAACTCGTTCCAACTTCTTAAAATTATTATTGTGAGAGAGAGAGAGAATCGCCTTTCTGTAATCTACATGAGAGATAGTAGGGGGTTTTGTCTCATATGGAAAACTGTGGCAGCAATTCAGTAGCGAGATTCACGCGCGGCACTTAGAAGGTGACATGGCGGGAGAGCTTTGACACTTGTCTTCCAAGCAGATGAGGTGCTTTGTTTTCTAGCCGTTTGATTTCTCGAATTGTTTTCAGTGTTTTGTTTTCTAAACTGAGTGAATTACTAAAATACCCTTCATAAAGCTGTTTTTTTTTTTTTTTTTCAAGTCCCCAAATAATTGCTTATATTTTATTTTAATGCTGTCAGACACTATTGCTTAGTCAAAATGTTCGAAAGTGAGTTAAGTACTCAAAAAAAATTAATGTTATGATGATACAATAACTGAAGCAGGAAAATGCTATATTTTCAAAAAATATTGTCCAAAAGTGTATCTCAAATTATGTGACGGATGATCCAACCGTTCTCTTTTTTAACAAATTATTTAATTAATAATAAATGAAAGTTAGAATTGATTTGTGATGGTTTTTTGGGACAACATTTTTTGGGAGAATTCAATACATACATTAAAATATCATTGGTGGGGTGATAGCATGCAGCAAATTAGGTGGTGATTGATGTCGATAAGATTTGCTATGAAAGTATTATGTGCATCTAATGTTTACATGAATTTCTTATAAACAACTAAAAAATTGTCCAATGTTGTTCATATTTATTTTTTTTAAGAAACATATTAATTGAAAATAATTACATTACGACTTATTTGCTTAATGAAAAATTGAAAAGACAATGGAACATGACCAACCAATTTAGTTTTAATATGGGCAATTAAACCTTAGACCTCTTTTTGTTCGGTACGAAATAATTCATTTGACTCATTACGACAAGAGTTTTGCCATTCATATTGCCAGCAATATTAACTTTTCCCAACCATGGGATGGACCATGCATAAAAATACATCCCAAAAAAAAAAGGAAAAAAGAAAAATAGAGGGGCAGTATGCAATTCGCGGAAAAATAGTAATTTTCAGTTGAGATTTGCATTAACTACTTTGCTTGAAAGAAATTAATTACATAAAATTCAAATTGTATGTGTAAACCATACTCCCTTATGACAATTTGAAGGAAAATGCTATACATTCCAACATCATAGTCTCAACTCACATGGACTGTCACGTTAAAATGTTTTATTTGGAAAAAAATATGAAAAATATTGTACATTTTATCTGCTCTAATACGTAACTAAAAAATTTATTTTTCTCACTTTATTCTTTTTTTTTTTTAAAGTTGGTCGACATAACAGTTGATGTCAATTAAGTACATGAATTAAGATTGAAGTGGAGAATATATACACACATGGTGAAAATAAATTTGCGGTTAATTTTTCATGTTGATTCTTGAGTAAGGTAAAGGCAAAAGTTAAAAAAAAAAAAAAAATTTAAAAAAAATTAAAAAAGAACTTTAGATAAAGGAATACTAAGATCAGGTGCACTTGATGTAAAAGTTGCATTAGGTGATATCATTTAAAAACATTTGTAGAATATAATTTGAAAAACTAACAATTAAAATATATAATTTGAAAAACCAACGGTTTGTTTTTTAATAAAGAGATGGTGAAAAATTTGTATCATTTTGAAGAATAAAAAAATCATAATTTTTTATAGTGACATTTTTTTAAAATCTATCATTAGATCACTATAATTTTTGGTAGACATGATATGTATAAGAAGAGCAGTTAGCATTAAGGGCACCAATCAGACCTTAGCATTCGTGGCTTTAGATAAATTAGTAAAAATAAAATAAGAGGGGCTATCTAGTAATTCAGTCTCATTCAATGGTTACTATTATACACGTTTGATACAGGTGTTCTCGTGGCTCCGTGGATAGGAGCCTCCCTGCCGTTATCCAATACGCTGTCCCTGTCACCGACGACAACGTTCAGAAAAAATAGACATTTAAACCTTAATGATTGAATTACCTGAACGCCCTTACCACCAAATCTATGTACAAGCATACCAACTCATGGGCCACCTTCTATGGAAAAAAGAAAAAAATTACATTTTTGTCTCCCAAACCATTGGTCATTTTCAATTGTCCTCTGTGGTTTTTATTGCAGCACTGTACCCATAAACTATTACATTATATCAAATTATTTCATTTTGTCTGTTAGGCATATATTTATTTAATTGAAAATTGAAGTTATAATTGTTATTTATACAATATTTATCCTAAACTGCTAATATGTCTATAAAAATATTGGTAAAGTTTCATGATTTTTTTCAAGATATTTTAATTTTTATGAATTATTTTCTTCATTCAATAAATAAAAATATTTTGAGAAAAAAATCATGAAATTTCATTGGCCTATAGATCCATTAGGAATACAAGATAAATACTGCATAAAAAAATAACAAACCTATCACCATTTTTTCAGTCAAAAAAGTTAACATAATAGAACAATTTGATGCAATCTAATAGCTTATGGGACACATGGATACAAGCGAAACCATAGAAGGATAACGTGAAAATGATCAATACTTCAAGGAACAAAGTGTAATTTTTTCAAAAAAAAATCATAGAAGATCTACATTATGCATGGGTTTGGGAGTGCATTATCATGACATCACGGGAGAAATAAATAATAATTGAAATCCATATTTCAGTGAGTGTAGTTTAAGATAAACTTTATTTGGCAAAATGAAATAGGAAAAAAAACAATTTTTAAAGGAAAAAAAATCTCAAAACTAAAGTTTAGGTACAGGTGATGCAACAATTTAGCAAGCTGTAAGCATGTAAGTAACCACTTGCAGTTAGCATAGGAGGAAGGAGAAATGGGATTTGGATTATTATCTCTCAAGATTGAGACTTCATGATTGCACTATTGTATATACAGAGGTGCTAATATAAGGTGCACCTGATGCATCTTGCATCAGGTGCCCTCTTGTAGAGCCAATTGCACTGTAAATTTTGGAAACTGGTCGTTGGATTAGATACTCTTATAATTCCAACTTATAAGATTTATACACTGACTGATGGAATATTCACTTTTCAATTCCAACTTACAACATAGCCCTTGTTGTAGGGCTAATATTGGGGTTTTTAGTCTTTCAAATTCATAGGCTTGGAGAATCTCCAATGGTGGATGTAAGTAGAAGGAGATGTAAATTCATTTTTTGAATCCAAATGTAACAAATGGTCCTCAAACGGTAAGTGTATAAGGTGGATGCAAAATGCATATGATGCAATTTTTGATCTAAATTTAGATCCAGTTTTGCATCAATGTAAATCTTGCAATGACCAATTTGTGATGCATAAACTTACGTTTACTCAATCTTTTCACAAATTCCCACCTTGTCCCTCATTTTCCATTTTAAAAAATTTCAACCCTATCCCTATTTTCCGTGATTTTGCACTTGGAAAGGTGGTTGAGAGCTAAAAGATAGATAGCTTATAATTGGAATACTTGAATTCAAATGATTATTCATTTTTACTGTAGTAATACAAAAATGAATTGGGCTTTCCAAACTTACATTTTACCATTAATTGCTAACTTGGTGTCACTGTGGAGAGAATGACCAATTCAATTTTACAAAAAAAATTAAAAATCCACACATGTACTTAAGTTAGGGCACTTGAAATGCGATGATATGGCAAGTTTTTAGTATACCACTGATGATTAGATAGACTTAAGGCCACACAAGCTTGATGACATGTCAAAACATGAATCGTTGCTCGTCGGTTCACTAAGGTCCAAAAGAACACAGCTTGCAAAAGTTGCAAGTTGCATTATTTGGCTTACTTGTGGGGTTTATGATGATGCACCATTTAGGGCAAAACAGAGTTTGAACAGTGAGAAGGAAGTTGAGCAAACTATTTACTTCAACAGCAAATGGTGTTTTACATGCGAGAAAGAAGTCCATTACTATTTGAAATTGGAAGAAATATGTAGTCACACAATTGTTGACTTTTTTTGCTCGAATGTAGGGGGTGCACATGAGCTGAATAATGAGAAAATAAATGTTCAGTCAGAAAGTTAGGTATGTACGTTCTTTATAGACACAGAGCTATGAAGAGGATTGGTGTTGCGTGTTTAGGATCGATAGTGCATATGTCAGACTCATTAAATAATTTCTGAAAAATATATTATTTGAGTTTGATTTGAATGAATTTGGTTTGAGTTCAATTTATTTTGAACTTTAATGGAATTCGACCGACTAAAATCAAGTTATATTTAGCTAAGTCCCAGTTTGTTGATGGCATTAATTGAGCTAGTTGAACAACCTAATCCTAAATATTTATATGATAGAGTACAGCTAGACAGACTGTCAAAGTAACATGTCACAAGAAGGTAGGCCTCACATTGGGATCCCATGGTCCACTTCCACTTTGGTGGTCTGCCTATCATTTTAGGCATAATTTTCTACCCAAGCTATATAGAGACCCTTCAATTATATATGCCATCCTGCCTAATTTTATGATTTGGTTCAAGTTTCCAAGTGACATCATCTCTTTTTTAAAATAAACTAGTGGGGCGGAGTACAGCTCTCCTTTCATTTCGAAATTGGTTTGTTTTGAAATATAATATTAAATAAAAAATATATATATATTAAAATAAAAAGAAAAAAAATTAAAAATATTAGAGAAAGAAAAAGAAGTTAAACGACACTCATACATAATAAGAGTAATTTTCTTATGAGGAAATAAATCCAACCAAAGGCTTTTATACAATGTTCAAAATAGACTTTGAAAAACAAATACCTTGGCTCTAGCCTTTAATTGCACTGGCAAAAACGAGCAAAAACCGAAAACCAAAAAAAAAAAAAAACCATCAAAAAGCAAAAACCCAAAAAAAAAAAAAAACATCAAAAAAGCTGATGAAGCTCATTTTCACTCGTTGATCTGCAGTTGTGACTGTTTGGTGAGCAGTCTACCTTATGGAAAGGTTTCGAGTATGTCCAGAAGCTGAACCATGCAACCTGATTATCAGAGTAGAAATTAGTCATTTATTAATCCATGATGTGAAACAAAAGCAATGAGGCTGACAAAATTTTTTAAAAAATGTTATATATTGATCACCATGCTACAGACCTGGCAATGTCTTAGGTCACATAAATGTAAGCACCATAATGATCTATCTCAACTTAAGATACCTCGTTATCATGTCATATCAACAACCAAGTCTGCTAGATCCTTTTGACTGGATATCTGACCACTATAGAAGCCTTCAAGGTAAATGAAGAATAAAAGTTTAATTCAACCTTAATAAAATGTTAAATAAAAGAATAAGTTATAGTCCTGTATACAAAAAGATGATAGATTTATTATCCATAAATAGCAAGATGAGTGGGTGAAGTTTTAGGAGATTAAATTGAAGGAATGCAAAGCACATTACAGCAAGATGTGGTGTATGGCATGAGGAAAGTTGAATATGGAATACATCAATCTCTTTGCCCGGAGGTTAAAAAAACAAAGTTCCTTCAGAGACCTACTTGCTGCCTTACCAATAACAAAACAAGCAGAGCTGTTGATTTGAAATGGCCTTCATTTATAGGATGATCAAGAGGACTATCCGCCCTATAAACCGGAATGACTTTATTACTTCTCTTAAGCATTTGTTTTTCTCATCTCGAGACCAGTGCTGCATCAAGAGCATTACAACATCCAACATGTAATTATTAAGAAATGTCCCAGTAAAAAGATGAGGAAAACTAAACGTCAAATCTATATGGTAGATTAAGGAATTAACCTCTTCGAGTGTGTTGAGCTTCTCTCGCACACCTTTCAATAACTCTGATACATCCCCTTCCCATCTGTAAAACTTCAGCTCATATCCTTCTAGCAGCTTCTGGGAAACCTAAACAAAAGAAATAGATACAAAAAACTAAATAATTTATGGGCAAATCCCTTGGTAAATTCACATGTTGGAAGACATCTATATTTCATAAGCTGTTGGGTCTCTAAGGTTTCCTACATGGCCACATCATGTCTCAATTCCCAATAGAATTGGGGCCATCCACCCATCAAAGTAGAAACATGAAGTAAAGAAACATTCATGCAATGATCAAATCATTAGAGAAGGGCAGATGGGTAAACAAAGTAGAGTTGGGAAAGATTTAAAAAAAAAAAATCCACATGTATAAATATGAGTGTCTTTGTGTGACTGTGTATGTAAAGAAATTAACTCTAATTTATTCTCCATTCAAACTTGAAGCCTCAACCCAATCAAGAATAAATAAATGGGCAGAGTCCTTTAGACAGTTCTCAAATAATCATTGTCTGCTAGATCCTACTCATTGGTTTCACCATTCTACATTTCAGGACCATATTTTGCATGAGTTTATGATTCTTCATATCTTGATTAAGTACTTCCACACATGATACCCCTTCGTTCTTTTGAGAAAAGAAACATCAATTCCTTTAGTGAGACAAAACTGAAGCTAGCAAGTTGAAGCTTTCTAACATATAGGTGTCAAGGCAACTACAAATGTGTTCTTTAGTTTGTCAAAGCTAATTAATTGTTTGATCACACCAGTTGTAGCAACTCGCAAGAACAAATTATTGCACAATAACTGCCACTTTATCTATTTGTTTAGTTCCACAAACTTTTTCACCTTCTCTATAGTTAACTGTTTATAATCTTTTTTACTCTTCAGTACCTCCACATAAGGGCCACACAAACTTTGACAGCAGAACTTTCTCTACTTCACACTCTCACATGACATGTAAGCTTTATAAAATCTCAGGCCTTCTTGAGAGTAAACAAAAACTATGCTTCGCCCACCCCCCCACACCCCAAACCCAATTCAACTCAATATTTTCTTAATTTGCTAAAAAAATTTCTTTCTACAGTTATAGTTTTTCAAACAGGGCTAAACATACCCTCCTTTAAGTGACTTAGAATAGCATAAATTCTTTTTCCATCTCCTCTGTACGAATTTGGATAATGTTATTCGATTTCATCAAAAAACCATTTAGTTCTCTAAATATTGAATCGTATTAGACAATCGAAACCAGAGGATCTTGAGTACTATTTGAAACTGAAAAGAATAATAACTGGGGATATTGAATAGTCAGAGACTGCGTATAATAAAAAGAAACTTACCATAAAATCTTCAATGACTCAACAACTATATAACCAAAAAAAACAAAACCCAAAGAGGAAACTGAACAATAACCAAATAAAATCAAACCATCTAAACTAAACTTTTACCAAGAAAGAGCATCAACGAATACCATCCGGAATCAAAACAACACAGTATATATATATATATATATATATATATATATATATATATATATATATATATATATATATTTCACATAGATAACTACAACAAATCCAAGGCACACCATATAATTCCTGTAATGTAAAGCAACAAAAGCATATATAACACCAAGCAGGTATAGTAAGGTAAGGATGACAGAAGAACTTTGGAATACTATTAGATATGCCAACCAAGAACTATTTCTTTAATTGAAGAACCTAACTTACAGGTAGATGCTAAAGTATCAAACTAAAACACGATATGCCCAAAATTTAATCAACCAGATCTTTAGTTTTATATCTCATTATCTATATCTAGTCTAGACTACTTATAAAAGTCTAAATGGTGGAAAAACTTTTGATTCACTAAAATACCCTTATAATAAATTGTAATGACTCTTATACCCTCCTATGATTTTAATTAAAAGCAGAAACATTTTTTTCACACTATTTCCGTCCCTTTTGTCTCCCAGTAGCTTCAACTGACCAAAAAAAAAAAGAAAAGAATGAAATTTACCTACTTTCTTTTAATCTAATAAAGATCGCCGAAGCAAAAGAGAAAAATAATGGAGCAACAAACCTTTTTCTATTCTTCTAAACTCAGAATGAACACAAAGATAGAAGTGTTCATTCTATCTTTAAAAGCTGTCCAGCTTTTAAACTGTCAAAAGCTGGACAGTTTTATATAAGAAAATGCATGATTTACTCGAAGACAATCCCTCTTAGGCAAACCAATTCTGGGAAATTTGGTAGATCGAAACAAATGAATGGCTATAGATAGTCAAATAAAAGATTAGAAATAAAAATAAAAATCATAAAGTTCGTTATCATTGTGGAGCTAATGTAGTGTATGTTATGCAGAAATGAAATCAGTAATAAAGGTATATCCTTATGCAACTTTGGTATGGGAAGCTTGAAACAACCACTGATATTTGGAGAATTGGAGATATATATATATAAAACACCATATCATACTTCTATCTACATGAATTACATGTGTCAGACTCAAGTTCTATTCATCGTAAGTGCTCATGAAACCACCCACAAAGCCTGCTCCATTGCAATTTCCACACAAAATGTCCTTTTGCCTCTGAGAAAAAAAAAAAAAAAGTGACTATGACTATAGTTTTTCGAAATACTTTAGTTTTCTCCAAATTCAAATATTATAATTTTTTGAAAATGAAAAGTATGGTAATGTTAGTAGTGATGCAAACAATACCCACAAAGCCAACATGATTCACCAGCTTTAAATTGTCCATTGAAGAAATCGACAGAGTTCACCCCACTGCCTTTGTGCATTGTGAGCACATAACTGCACCTGGTAATTGGACAACATAAAATTAGTGTATGTTAGATGACTCAAATTCTACAAAATATGTTTCAACCAGGATTTTCTCTGCACCATACAATTTGTTTCAAATTTTCTAAGGGAATCTGCCTCTTAAACTTCAAAACTTTATAATAAATAATCTAGTGAGAGAAATATGACCAAAATTGACATGTATGCTCTCTTATATCTATAGTTCATAGCAAAATTATAACCAAGATCAAAATCACAGAGGAGCATAGAATGAAGAGGTCAGATTCGGACCTCCACTGGTGATCAACTCAAGCTTCACCCAACTCTGTTTTCATGGGTAAAACTCACTACTCTTCCATACTTTGACATGTATCATTATTATCAAACATCATTCAAGTATTATATGAGAACATACAAATTGAAATGATTCCCAACAAACCAAATGTTTTCCATCTCATACAATGATAAAAGAAAATTACACTAACAGGAAAGTTTTAGTTTGAACTTTGAAGTGAGATTTATATATATAATTCAACCAAAAAAAAAACTCTGGAATCTGGATGATAACTACACATGCTAGAAAAATATACAAATAAATGTTTCTAATGAAAACCTCAAGGATTATACTTCTAGCTGAACAAGAAGACGTCTTATAGTAAAGTTGAAATAGAAGGATACAAGAAAGGATAATTTCCAAAGTAAAAATATCATTGCAAGCTTAAAAATAAGAGAAAGAGAGAGAGGCATGCCAAAGAATGCTAAACAGCTCGTGTCCCGACATTGAAAATAAAGAATGTATTGTTAGATACCAAAATTGAAGAAGGAAATGTTTGACACATCAAGGCAGGTTTTTCTTTATAATTAATATTATAACAACATATCTCTAGTTTTCTATCCACATCGAGTTTTGGAAGTTTAATATGAATTAAAACAAAAAGGATATATAGAATTATTAAAAAAGAAGAAGAAGAAGAAGCAGTTATTAAAGTGTGTTAGACTTTTGGGGTGGGCTTTGGCCCAATCCATATCCGCCCATTGTGGGCAGGAGGTCCAACACGATTTGAATTCCCATTTGGATGGGATAGGGATAAGTCCCTTATTCAAATCAGGCTCTAATCCTATTGATGATAGGGATAAGTCCCTTATCAGGTAGACTCTAATCCTATTAGAGTGGGATATGGGATAAGTCCCATATTTGAACTACAACTCCCTTATTATTATAAGGGTGCAGCCATGTAGCAAGTGTGGACACATGAGTTCCCTTCCCAAGCATACTCTCTCTCACTCTCTCACTAGAACTCTCTCTTGGGGTTATCACCATTGGAGCTCTTCTTGGACGTGGGTTCGTGAACGGATTGGGTATAGCTCGCTGTGGTTATACTCTAGACTGCGAGTATCAGAGGAACGTGCACAGAGGCTTGTAACAACAGGACGTTGGCATCCACATCGGGTTTATTCCACATTAAGGTTAGTGACCTTCATTACCCGATATCTATTGATTGTATATGTGCTATATGTGATGCATGAACACTTGCACATACACCCAACAGTGGTATCAGAACCATGTGAGGCCTGTTGATTCGCCAATATTATGTTTCACGTTTTCTCTCTCTAGGGTCCATTTTTTGGGTCCGAAAAAATTGCTTGTTTTTTCAAAAATAATGGTATGGATGTGTTCGTACGTGTATGAGGATCATCCATGTCAAATTTGAACAAATGTGGACGGTCGGATTGAGAGAAAACGCAAATCATAGTTGCGTTCCAAGGCATTTTTCGCCTACTTTATGCCATTTTTTGGACGTTTAAATCTGAGTATTAAATTTTCTAATGAATATATTAAGAAACTACGTCGCACAAGCTTCGCAACGGTACCTCATGAGCATCAAACGGGTGTCTGTAGCTCCCGGAATAGCCTCCGGAAGTTTGCCTCGCGCAAGGGTGCGCAGAGGCGAACCAGACCTTGATGGAAGACGATGAACAGTAACTTTAGGACCTATCCCACTCTTGGCAAGGGGCTGTGGTGGTGCAACACCCTACTTCGCGACCTCGGTTGGACAAACGGACCCCACCATCGTGCTCAGAAGGCCGAGACGATTCAACTATGGGTGGTCCGGTGGCCAACGGAGACCGGGAAGGTGGTGCGTGGAGCCCACTCTCTGCCGCGGGCGCGTGGCCATCTTAATTTTAAAAAAAATTTAAAAATCAAGACACGTGGCGAGTTCTGATTCGTCGTGCAGGACCACGTGGCAAAGACGTCATCGCTGTCGAGGCGGATGACGTCATGCTGACGTGGCAGGTTGACCGGGTCTGGTCGTGTCAAAACGGGTCGGGTCGGGTTGATAAACCGAGTCAAAAACGGGTCGGGTTTTCGGGTCGGGTCAAAGTTAAATGGTCGGTCAACGGGTTGACCGATGACGTGGCGGCTGACGAGGCTTTACGAGGACGTTTGCCCTGACGTGTTCGCTGACGTGGCGCTGACCGGGCTATAATCCGCTGCAGTCACGCCCACTCGCGGGTGGCGGCGCGTGAGAGCGCGTGAGGGCTCGTTTGGACTTCGATTTTGTCCCCGTTTTTTGCAGTGTGCTCAAAATTGAATTTCCTATTTTTTGGGCATTTTTAAATTTTTTTTGGATTTACAGAAATATTTATTTTAATTTTTTGATTAAAAATGGCCTTTATGAAATGATATTTTGAGCAAGTGGGGCCCACTAGTGTACCCAAAAATTCTGAAATTTTTTGTGAATTTTCTGGGGATATTTTGGGACTGTTCTAGGCTGGAGGTGTCAAAAATATGAGTATCTGGATATTTTTCATAATTAATACATTTTAATATGAGCTTTAAAAATTAAATAAAAATTCTGTTTTTTATTTATTTTAATTCTGAAAAATTCCAGAACCTTAATATAGCTTTTTTTATATATTCTTGGGAGTATTTGTGACCATTGGGAGGCTTGTGCAATGTAATTTCTTTAGACATTATCTCTAAAATCAACTTAATTAAATATTTGGCTTAATTTCTATGGAAATATTGGGCAATTATGTTGCCACCAATATTTAATTAATCCCGCCATGTTTTGTGAGACTCTTATTTACACTCCTATATGAGTTGAGTGAATATTCTATCCATCAAAGGCCATCTTATATGTTTATGTGCTAGCATATTAGTTTAGGAGATAGAATCTTGAAATGGATAACTCTTTTGATGAGCTTATGTTTGTTTGATTCTGATTGATAAAATAAGTTCTCTTACATAGTTCGTGGCGCGGCATCCTTATTTATTTATGATATTTGTAGATCATTTGTAATAGGATTTCTCATGGGATGTAATTTTATGGATATGTAATTTTATTTTTGGGAAGCCATGTAAAAGGATGTGTTTGCGCGCCGCCTACTATGTTTGTAAACTTATTTTAACATAGGCTCAATGAGATGTCCATTTGGTACCTTTAGTGGGTCCCTGTGTTTTATTTCTATGTCTTGTGGATGTGGATGTAATTAATTTCATGAGAAATTTTGTTCAGAATATTAATTTATAATTATATTCCCAACCTACTCAATTGGGAGATGATTAGGAGCTATGCGATTTTTCGATCTTGATGAGTAGGAAGGGATAATAATTTTAAATTGAATTTCGAACAAGATAAAATATTATGTGATTAATATTAATGTCAACCTTGCGTATTATCAATGTAGCTATGACAACCAGAATCATGTCAGCCGAATTAAACCAATCTGATAAGTTAGATGGCACAAACTACGATATGTGGCGTAGAAAAATGGATTTCCTCCTGACTGAACATGACCTTACCAATTATTTGACCACTACGATGGTGGCACCTGTTGAGGGTGCGGGCACTCAGGCCCAATACCGTCGTGACCTTGAGGCTTTTGAAGCCTGGACAAAAAAGGATCGTCATTGTCGCTACATTATGTTGAATAGCATGCACGATGACCTGATAGGGGAGTATGAGAACTTCCCTACTGCCATGGCCATGTGGGAACAACTGAGGTTCACTTAATGCGGCTCGTCAGTCACCAGGATTAGGAGCTTGGTACTGAAATTTGAGACTCATCGTAAGGATCCCAAGGTATTGATGATTGAGCATCTAAGGGGGATGTCCAGTATGATTCGAGACCTAAATGCTGCGGGGAATGTTCTTACTGATGAGCAGTAGGTCCAGGCTGTAATCAGGTCACTTCTAGATTCTTGGCTGCACATGAAGCAGATCCTCACTCACAACGAGAATATCAAGAATTTCAAAGATATCTCTCGTCATGTGGAGTTAGAGGCGGAGCGCATTGTGGCGAACCAAAATGCCTAGGCTCTCCTCGCTGGAGCCAATCCGCGCAAGACTAGTGGGTCTAAGCGCAAGAGAGGAGACAACAGTGCACCTAAACAAAAGGGAAATAGTGGAGGAGGCAGCAAAAGTGCGCCCCAAAGGAAAAACAAGCGCCGCAGAGGCAAGCGCAGTGGAAAGAACGTCAAATGCTTTAACTGCCAAAAGAAAGGGCACATTGCTCGTGATTGCACTGAGCCGGAGAAGGTAACAGACTCACTCACTTTAAGTAACATATGTGTATGTTCACATGTCTTAGTCGCTCATACTCTCTCTGATTGGATTGTAAATACAGGAGCAACAAAACATGTAGCCCGAGATCGGGTGGGGTGTGTAGATTATCGCCGTGTTCCTAGAGGTACCCACAAGGTGTTCGTGGGAAATGGTGCCAGTGAGGATGCTATTGGAGTCGGTTCGTACCAACTTCATTTGCGCTCCGGTCGCACTATGCTTCTTCATGACGTACTTCATGTGCCTGGGATCCAGCATAATCTGTTATCAGTTATTGCATTGATTAGTTATGGTTTTTCTTTTGAATTTTCAAATAATGGTTTAGTTATTTATACGGATGGAATAATTTTTGGACATGGATCATTTGTGGATGGTTTTGTTAAATTAAATTTAGATGTTTCTTATTACTCATCTGTTAATTCTGCATCATCTTATGTGATTGATAATAGAAATGTTGATTCTGCAACTTGGCATGCTAGGCTGGGTCACATAGGAAGGGATAGAATGACTCGATTGGCTAGAGAAGGCCTTTTAGGCTCACTCACCAAAGTCGATCTACACTTATGTGAACCATGCCTAGCAGGCAAAGCCTGTAGAAAGCCTTTTGAAAAGGCAAAGAGAGCTTCTCAACCTATTGAGCTTGTCCATTCAGACATTTGCGGGCCAATGAATAAAAAGGCACGTCATGGGGCCTCTTATTTTCTCACACTGATCGATGGCTATACGTGATACGGTTATGTCTATTTGCTTTCTCACCGCCATGAAGCATTGGATTGCTTCAAGCTCTTTGTGGCAGAGGTTGAGAACAAGCATGAAAAAGGCTTAAAAACCTTTAGGACTGATCGCGGACGCGAGTATTTATCTGATCAATTTAAGGAATTTTGTGAGGAAAAAGGGATCCTAAGACATCTCACTATTCCTCGCACCCCGCAACAAAATGGTGTTGCAGAGAGGAGGAATAAAACTCTTCTAGATATGACTAGATCGATGATGGCGCAGGCCAACCTCCCTATATCTTTTTGGGGGGATGCTCTTCCGACTGCTGCCTACATCCTGAATAGAGTGCCTTCACAGTCAGTTTCCTCAACTCCCTATGAGCTGTGGCATGGCGAAAAGCCCAATTTGGGGCATTTACGCCCATGGGGATCAGCAGGGTATGTTCACAACGCTAACCATAAGTATGGGAAGCTAGGTCCTAGAGCCAGAAAGCATATCTTTATAAGATATCCTGAAGGCTCGAAGGGCTAAGTGGTGTTTGGTGAGCATCTTGACGGGGGAACGACTGAGATTGATTCGCGCGATGTTGATTTCATTGAGAGTGATTTCCCTAATATAGGCGATGCCAAAGAGGATTTAGACCTCAATGAGTTGGAGGAACTGAGTGATATACCACTATCTTCAAGCGAGGGTGGGGAATTAGTTCCTGATATCGCTAGAGACAGTGGGAGTCATCCTCAGACTAGTGGGGGAGTGTTCCATTAGTACTTCCTGAACCTCTTGAGCCGCGCCGTAGCAATAGAGGTAACATTCCTCGTCGTCATTTTGAGATTAAGGGGGATGCTCTAATTTGTGCTAATAAAGGGGAAGATGAGCATTCTTATCGAGAAGCGCTCTCTTCACCTGTTAAGGGAGAATGGATGGCTGCAATGCAGGATGAGTTGAGCTCCATGGATAAGAACTCCGTGTGGGAGTTGGTTGATCTTCCACCTGGGCGCAAAGCTATTGGAAACAAATGGGTTTTGAAAGTTAAGCGCAAGGCAGACGGATCAATTGACAAGTACAAGGCACATCTTGTGGCGAAAGGGTTTACCCAACAAGAGGGTATAGATTATGATGAGACATTTTCCCCTGTTGTGAGGATTGCCTCCATTCGCCTTATCCTAGCTATTGTCGCTCAAATGGATTTAGAGCTTTTTCAAATGGATGTTAAGACTGCATTTCTCAATGGAGAACTAGATGAAGAGATCTACATGACTCAATCTATAGGTTTTGAAGTCAAGGGACAAGAGCGCAAAGTGTGCAAGCTCAAACGTTCCATTTATGGTCTCAAGCAGTCATCTAGACAATGGTATTTCAGATTTCATAACTCAATTACCTCTTACGGTTTTGAGATGATTGAAGAGGACCATTGTGTGTATCTGAAGCGTTCAAAGAAAAGTGTGTTCATCCTGTCTTTGTATGTTGACGACATTCTCATAGCAGGAAATGATATGGACTCTATTGTCGCCACTAAGAAGTGGTTGTCCTCTACTTTTGAGATGAAGGACATGGGTGAAGCAAATTTTGTGCTTGGAGTTCAGATTGTTAGAGACCGTTCTAAGAAGCTTCTTGGTTTGTCTCAAGGGACTTACATAAAGAAGATTCTTGAACGATTTCGCATGGAGAACTCCAAACCCATTGACACCCCTATTGAGAAGGGGAGTGCTTTGTGCTTGGACTAATGTCCTAAAACAGATGAGGAAAAGAATCGCATGTCCACAGTGCCATATGCTGAGGCAGTTGGGAGTCTTATGTACGCCATGTTATGCACAAGGCCAGACATATGCTTTGCAGTCGGCATGGAAAGCCGTTACCAGAGTAACCCAGGACCTGCGCATTGGGCAGCAGTGAAGAGGATTTTTCGTTACCTCCGAGGGACAACAGACTATGCCTTGTGTTTCCATAGGGGTGACTTGAGGCTGAAGGGATACAGTGATGCTGATTGGGCCGGTGATAGAGATGGACGCAAATCCACATCGGGTTATGCGTTTATTCTTGGAGGCGGAGCTGTATCTTGGTGCAGCAAGAAGCAAACCTGTGTTTCTTTATCTACGATGGAGTCTGAGTATGTGGCATGTGCAGCAGCTGTACAAGAAGCTGTTTGGTTGAGGAGATTCTTGCATAGCCTAGGTTTTATAGCTCATTCTGAGGAGGCTGTAACCTTGTATTCTGATAGTACTGCAGCCTTGGCGTATGCAAAGGATCCTAAGTATCACGGGAAGTTTAAGCACATTGATATCAAGTACCATTTTATTCGGGAAGTGGTCGCGCGAGGTGAGGTATTCATGAAACACATTTCCACTGGAAGCATGGTGGCTGATCCCTTGACTAAGCCTATTGCTAGAGATGTGTTTCAGTCTCATGTTGGTAGTATGGGATTACGTAGGATTTGACACCTTTATGAGTTGTATTTGACATTATTATTAATAATAATTACTTATTGAGTTTTATTGTGATTTACTCTAAAGATAATTATTCTTGTATGCATATTATTCTTAGTACATGTCACCAGGCTAGAATTCACATACTCACACAGGTAATTCACCTTGACGCTTAAGCAGCGAGCAAGATGAGACTGAGGAATCTAGGGCACTCAGGTGGAGAGCTAAGATTCCATTTATTGATAGTCGCCTTAGTTATGACTAAGATGAGATTCCTAGTGAATCGTTCATAGAATTCTTTCCACGATTCTGTGAAGCCTGAGATGGCCAGGTGTGAAGTTGGGCGCTTTTGTAGCGACTAGACATCCATCTGTATGGTGTTATTTTGATAATGACATGCTCATTTACATGAGTTAACACCATAATATACATGTCATACTGTATGTGCTTAATGCTGACGAGCAGTGGGAGTGCTGGATGATCCCTTCTCCACCACTGTGTGAGCCACTGAGATCTTGAGGGATCTAACCTATGTCCTTGTGACCTAAGGCACAGTCATGAAGAGGATGCTCGATGTTGCTACTTTAGCATGCTTCCTAAGGGCTATGATTTATACAGCCACATGGGGTGTGTCTAGGAAAGCAATTGAGTCTAATTGAATTGACGTGAGTTCTTAGGGAAGATTAATTTACTGATGCACCATGTCATGAGTTTATAAGCTGGCCAGCGATTATGTCGACTTTGCGTTCGATATGAGTTGTTAAACACTTGATATATTGTGGAATTAAGTATTGCTCACTATGAGGGATTGAGAGTACTTGATTTGGTGTTGAAGAAATTATCTAGGACATATGCGAGTAGCCTTTGGGTGATATATTTTTGTTAGCCTTGGTGGTGGTTTAATAACTATATTCCCGTCGTTGTTCGTTTCTTCTCGCAATGTCACACGGCCCATTTCCTGTATGAAGAGATGAGTAAGCGAGTTAATTGAGATTATTTGCCCGTCATGGGCGAGTGGGAGCTGTTAGACTTTTGGGGTGGGCTTTGGCCCAATCCATATCCGCCCATTGTGGGCAGGAGGTCCAACCTGATTTGAATTCTCATTTGGATGGGATAGAGATAAGTCCCTTATTCAAATCAGGCTCTAATCCTATTGATGATAGGGATAAGTCCCTTATCAGGTAGACTCTAATCCTATTAGAGTGGGATATGGGATAAATCCCATTTTTGAACTACAACTCCCTTATTATTATAAGGGTGCAACCATGTAGCAAGTGTGGACACGTGAGTTCCCCTCCTAAGCATACTCTCTCTCACTCTCTCACTAGAACTCTCTCTTGGGGTTATCACCATTGGAGCTCTCTTTGGACGTGGGTTCGTGAACGGATTGGGTATAGCTCGCTGTGGTTATACTCTAGACTGCAAGGATCAGAGGAACGTGCACAGAGGCTCGTAACAACAGGACGTTGGCATCCGCATCGGGTTTATTCCGCATTAAGGTTAGTGACCTTCATTACCCGATATATATTGATTGTATATGTGCTATATGTGATGCATGAACACCTGCACATACACCCAACAAAGTGCAAGTTGCTATAAATATTTATTAAGTACCTCATCGTCAAGAGAAGGTATCACGCAGGCCATTCGGGACCAGCAATTGCCCTCAGGTCCCAAAACACCAAAATCCCCGCTACTTATTACTGCCTACACAAATGAAAGGAAAATCAGTGCCCTTACCCTTGAAAACCAAAAAGCAAGTCAGTAAAACACATTCATAAATTTAGAATTAGGACACATGCTCTATATAAAAAAAAAATGAATGAAAACAAGTATAACATTCCTAATGAAAATTTTCACATATTTTAAACAAATAAATGTACTTAGACAGGCCACAAACTTATGCATAAGGATCCAACAGTATCTGAGAAGCATTGTAGTAGTGTCCTTCAGGAGAAAACTCTCCATCAAATATATAGCCATATAGCATATCTTAAAGTCTCCCTTCAAAAACACATGCCACACATCTCCAGTTTTATTTTTCAATGGATCAAGAAAGATCTGCTCAGTCACTCTATTCTGCATCAGATAGAAGGCAATGATTAGTTCTATATGCATTTGCCAATCAAGATTATTAAAATAGTGAAACTAAATACACAAAATCCGTCCAATTCTTCCAATTCTTGCAGTATCCTACTTTGGACGTACCTCATAATTTAAAAATGATCCCTATCAATTATGAAATATATTAACCCCATGAAATAAACTCAATTAAATTAAACCAAAAAAGAAATCAGAAAAAGTATGGAATTCAAACATACTGAGTTTTAATATGACACACAACTATCAAATAAGTAACAAAAATCCATATAATACATCCACTTGCCAAGGATGGTGTCCCATGGTTATGAAGTGCATCAATATTTTTACATGATACACAATAACGTAATGACTAAGCAAGTCGTGTCCAAACTTTGTGGGGTTAGATAATATAAAACTTATTAAGTCAATTCATTCCATAAACAGTGATATCATTAACAGATATTCGAACTCTTTTTTTGCACCTACAAATGCAGTATCTTGCATCCATTTCGAGCGCTTTTGAGTATGCTATTTGCACCACCCTGTCCCTGCCCATCAGTTCGAATATGTAGAGCAATGAATTACTCTCTCTCTCTCTCTCTCTCTCTCTCTCTGCATTGGGTAATACCCTATCTCCACACAAAGCAAATTCCAAATTCAAATCCAATTTTCAGCTATTCACCCTGTGGAAAACCAAATCCTAATAATATTCTAATATCCAACTGTTGATGTCAAAAAAAGGTGAAAGAAATGAAAGGGAATGGGTTAATGGTTTGGACCGTTGGATCAAAGGATTTTCTTCTTACACCGGTGTGGTGTTCTACCTGCAAAGCTCCGACGATCAAGTCAGTGAATAGAGAATGCAAATAGAATGTTTTTCTTGGGGAATGTTTGCGTACCTTGCATGAGATGTGACCCTTCTTTTTTATAGGGTGATTTCCTAAGAAAACACTCGAGTGTTTTCTCCATTTCTGTTACGTCGTTTAGGGGTATAATCGGTTATGCGCCATTAGTATAACAGTATGTCACCATCAAATCGAAGTAATTATGAGGATTGCTGCTGGAGGTCAGAACCTGTCGGTGAAGATTCGTTTTTGAAATGATGAGTTAGTTACAGAAGATCGGTAGTCCCTTTTATAGTCACGTGCTTATATATCAGAGATCGGATAAAACAAACTAATATTCAAGTCGGTGAACGAATTCTTCCTCGTCGAGATCTTGAACAGTTTCAATCTATTAGATCGGGTACACACCTTATCCGGTTATTTTTATCAGTTCGGACAACGGTTGGTATCCGCTTTATCTGATCGGAGAATACTTATTCATTCATCTTATCGGAATATTATATCTACGCGTACACATAAAAAACTGATGACGATTTTACCCTCATCAGTTGCCCCCTACTTTCAAGAATATCTTTTCGGGTGATATTCATTAGAAGTATAACAGATCGGGTAAACATTGAAAGATCGGTGCTTGGTGCCGCGAGTCAACAGTGCTTGGAGCGATGTGGACGGCTCTTCCGATGATGACGTTTGGGTTTTCAAGGCGTCAGCCGTCACTTGGGTGATGTGCTCGAGGCGACCGTTTGGCAGGTGCCATAATTGGTTCCTCGATTCCATCAATCCGAATCGTTAATGTCGTGACACGTGTCGCTCATCTAACAATTGCTTGTTGGACAAGCTATAAATAGTGAAAAAAAATTTCCCCCTTATTTCATTTCTCTTTCGATTCGTATCATCGCCGGAATTTTCAGAGTCTTTGTCGGAGTTTTCTCTTGTCGGATTTCTGGTGTTTTCCATAGCTTTTGATCGTGTTTTCAGCCTTCCTCTCAGTTTAAAAGGTATTTCTCGTACCTTTAACCCTTTTTACCGTTTGTTTCCGTTCTTTTTAGATCTTCCTCTCGTAGTTTTTTTAATTTTTATGAACTTTGTTGAACTTTCCGGCGAGCTTTTGAATTTTCCGGTAACTTTTCTCGAGTTTTTCGGTGAACTTTCTTTTTAATCAAACAGTTGTATTCAACCATGTCTGGTCGGGATCGTTCTCCGGATCGTTTTAGGACAGGAAACCGTGGTGGCTCCGGAGCTAGCACTTCGGGTTCCATGTATGAGGAATTTGATGTCCCTCCGATCCAAATTCAACCTCCAAATCCCATTCATAGGGTCGGGGAACCACTTTACCGACATCCTTATCCCTTCGTCCACATAAACCTTTTAGGGGAAGAGAGAGAGACCAAAATTAGGAAATCGTATGGTATCCCGAACTCTGTAAGTATTAGGATACCCGGTGCGAACATCCGCGCTACTAACGTTCTTCCTGGCGAGGTTTGTTTTTACGAAGAGACCTTCAAGATCGGTCTCAGGTTTCCTTTACAGCCTTTTGTTAGGGAGGTACTCCATCGTTTGGGGGTCTATCCTATGATGCTGACCCCGAACTCCTGGCGAGTTCTTCTGGGGTTCACAGTTTTGTGGAGGTCGCTTGGGTGGGAGCCGAACTTCGCTGATCTGAAATTCATGTGCTTCCGTAAGGAGAACGGTCGGGCATCCCCAGGATGGTGGTACCTGGGCAATCGGACCAAGAGACCCGGCATCGGAGATCTTCCTTCCTCTATCAAAGGTTGGAAAAATAGCTATTTCTTTGTGAGTGGCCCCGGATGGGAGTTCGGGTTGGACGAGGAACATGTCTTCCCCGTTCCGAGAGAATGGAGACCTTAACCAGGTAGATAAGATCGGGGTGTTATGTGAACTATATTTGTTTTTTGGATTTTTTCTTTACTTCTAATGCTGACCTTTTTGTTTATTTTTGTAGAGGACAAGATCACACGTTGTCCAGCTTTAAATTCTGAGATCTCAAATCGGATTTCTCTGGTATCCTCCGAAGATCGGGGTTTCAATTGGTTAAGGAGTGACCCGATCTGGAAACCATATTATTTGGATTACCAAAAACCCTTTCTCCAGACCGATCTTGTCCCTCGTCTTTTCAAAGATCAAACTATTGACAGTCGTCCCATCGCCTCAATTCTTGAACAATATCGGCGTTTTGAGATCGGACCACAAGATCGGGAAGACGAGCTTCGGATTCTAAAAGAGATTACCGATCGAAAGGCTAGATAAACATTTCGAAGGAGAGAGAGCAACCGAACAAAAAAAGGTGTGTACCTGATTTATTTGCCTTGTTTGTTTAAAAAAAAATTATTTTTTTTTATTTTTATATCGTATTCCTTGTTTACTGTAGGTATGAATCTGAACATTGATGACGTGCTGGCGGGTGTTTCCCCAGGGGTCAACCCTTCGGAGGCGGTCCCGGTTGACCGAGTCAGAGCCGAGCCGGCAGTTCAGAAGAAAGCGAAGCGGCCTCGATTTGCCTAAACGGTTCCAACTGGGATACCGATTTCAAGGGAGGTCGGGACCGGCTCTTCCGCGGGGTCGGGTCTTGGAGTTAGTCCTTCTCGGGGGTCTGTCGAGGATTGGCTTAGTGCCGATCAATCTGCCCCGTTAACACTTTCAGGGCTGACTATTGGAAGCACTTTCTTGAACAGCCCGTCATCCAACTTGAAGGCCCTCGAAGGTCTTTTGGGGCATACTGATCAGGAGGCAATTCTGCAATTGTCTTCTACTGATCTTGCCGAGCAACTGGCTCATTCTGCTTTGAAGGTTTTTTTTTTTTTTTTGCGATCTAACCTTATAATCGTTTATGTGGAGCGCTCTTATTGGACTCCATTCCGTCAGAGCTGCTCGGGATGCTAAGAGGGCCAGAGGCTCGATGGAGATAATCAATAGGAAGTTGAAGGAGGCCGCTGATGAGAAGTTTGCTGAAGCTCGGGAAGCGAAAGCGGCTCTGGCAGAGGAGAGAATTAAATCTAAAAAGAGGGATGACGATTTGCAAAGGCAGATCGAAAATTTGAAGGCCGATCTTGAGAGAGTTTTGGAGTCTGAAAAAGAGACCATTGAGAAGTCTTTATCGGAATATCGGTCTTCTTCTAAACTGAAAGCTCTGGTCATTAATTCGGCAGTTCCGTTCTTGGTCCAGGGTTTTGACGCAGCAAGAGGTCTTGTGGCTCAGTTTTATCCTGATATTGATTTGTCACGGGTCACTCTTGAAGAATTTAAGGCCAGACATGCTACTGCGAAGTCTCCTACCGAGCCGGTGAACCCGGAAGATAATGAAGGAGATGTTGATGCCGATCAAGAAGGTGCTGGCCAGAATCTTCCGGATTCTACGACTCATGTCTCTGCTGATCTGCCTTTCCTTCCGGACCCACAAACTCCGACATCTCATGATCAGACTATCCATGTTGATGACTGATCTTCTTTTCTTTTAAACGCTTTGTTTTATTCCTTATGTTTTTGTCTTTTTGACCGATCGGTCTGTTTTGTATGAACTCTGGTTTATCCTTTTTGAATGAAAAGTAATCTTTTGGACAAGTCTTTTTGTCTGGTTGTTCATTTTTTGCGTTTGTTTAGTTGAAATAAGTCGATCTCTATTCTGCCCCCAGTTCGGGGTCTTGAATGATGTTTATGAATTTGGAACCGAACTCTTTATGAGGAGATCATTGCATTACATGAAGGATACCGTAGTATCTAGGGGTAACGTTGAGACGTTTATGCCCCCTAATCAAACTCATTGATCGGTAGGAGCAAAAAACAATATTTTTTTGCTGGCCCAAAATGGTCTGGGACTTTTAAATGTCGAATGCAAATGAAATTCTAAATAAGCGAATTAATATTTCATAGAACAGTCGTTTATAAGAAAAATTGGACAAGTAAATGAGGTCGGGAAAAAGAATCGTATAACTTAGCAAAACAAATTAGTAATGATTGAATTTAAATTAGGCCAGGATGCAAAAATATATTGTACTAAAATAAAGCATGAGATCGGGAAAGAGACATTTTATATATAAAAGAAAAAAAACATACATCAAAAGTTGTCTAAGAAGAAGTGATCGGGTAGGAACACATAGTTGGCTATGCCCCGATTTTACAAAAGAGAATAAGTTCCCTATTGGTAGTATTTCTTGAGATGTTCGGCTTTCCTAAGTCGCTTAATTAGTTTGCCCTCTAAATCAGTAATCCAATATGTACTGACGCGATTGAAATGACGAACTTTGTATGGCCCTTTCCAGTTGGGTTCAAGCTTGTTGGGATTGAGGACTTTTTTGAGAACCAGGTCGCTAGGTTGGAAATGTCTTGCTTTTACATTTTTGTTGTATGCCCGAGCCATATTATGTTTGTAGGAAGCGATTCGGAGTCGGGTTTCCTCTCGTTTTTATTCCAACATGTCAAGATTGAAACGGAGCTCGCGATCATTTCCTTCTACGTTGAATGTTTCAATTCGATAAGTTGGCATACCGATTTCAACCGGGATGACCGCTTCAGTTCCGTATGTAAGAGAAAAAGGAGTTTCTCCTGTGGAAACCCGACTAGTAATGTGGTATGCCTAGAGGACTGATGGAAGGTCATCTACCCACAATCCTTTGGCTTTTTCCAACCTCTTTTCCAGCGTGTGGATGATCGTCCGATTAGTTACCTCGACCTGTCCATTTGCCTGAGGGTGACCTGGTGAGGAAAAATTATTTTGAATGCCGAGGTCATTACATAACTTTCGTAATCCAGCATTGTTGAATTGAGTTCCATTGTCGGCGATCAGATCCTGAGGAATCCTGAACCGACAGATGATATTTTCCCAAATGAAGCTTCTTATGCTGCTTTCAGTTATTCGGGTTACTGGTCGGGCTTCAACCCATTTAGTGAAGTAATCAATCGCAACAACCAAGAATTTCTTTTACTCTTTTGAGTTCGGAAGCGGGCCAACTATATCAATTCCCCATTGTGCGAATGGCCAAGGGCTTGAGATCGGGGTAAGAATGGTGGGCGGTTGATGCAGGATGGGGGCAAACCACTGACATTTTTCGCACTTTCGGACTAAAGCAGTGGCATCTTTTTCCAGATGTGGCCAATAGTAACCTTGTCGAACAGCTTTCTTCGCAAGTGATCTGGCACCGGCATGGTTCCCACAGATTCCTTCATGGATTTCTTGCAAGACATAGTCGGCTTTGTCGGGCAGGACACATCGTAGGCACGGTCCATAATATGATCGACGATATAAGCTATCATTAATAATGCAATATCGGGCAGCTCTGCTTCTTACCCGGCGTGCCTCCTCTTTGTCAGAAGGAAGGGTTCCCGATCTGATGTAATCTTTGATCGGGTCTATCCATGTGCGATCGGACTGAATCACAAAGACTGGTCTATTATGTATGTCGATAAAAGGATGCTCGGAAATTTTGACAACTATTGATCGGGAGAGATCGGTCCGTACAGCTGATGCAAGATTGGCCAGTGCATCTGCATAACAATTTTCCTCCCGTGGAACTTGGCTGATAGAGATCGAAGCAAATTTGCTGAAGGCCTCTTTTGATTTGGCGAGATATTTTTGCATGACTGGTTCTTTGGCCGAGTAGATCCCGTTGATCTGATTGACAACCAATTGGGAATCACTGAATATATGCACATGCCGAACAAGGAGGTCGGCAGTCATTTAGAGTCCGGCTAATAATGCTTCGTATTCTGCCTCGTTGTTCGTAGCTTTAAAACAAAGCCTTAAGGCCAATTCGACCTTTTCTCCCTCGGGTGAGACTAGCACGATTCATGCTCCCGATCCCTTGCAGTTTGATGATCCGTCGACGAAAAGGTGCCAAGCTGGGTTAGATGGTGGTTCATTTATTTCATGGGGTGAAGGGGTCGGATTGGTCGAGGAATCAATTTGAGCTTCAGGTGTGAATTCTGCAACGAAATTGGCAAGTGCTTGTCCTTTGACGGCTTGTCGAGGTCGGTAGCCTATGTCAAATTCTCCAAGCTCAACTGCCCATCGCACCATTCTTCCTGAAGAATCCGGACGGTGAAGGACGTGTCTCAAAGGTTGATCGGTCAGCACGATTATCGGATGAGCTTGGAAATATTGCCTTAACCTTCGAGCTGTAGTTACAACGGAAAAGGCCAACCTCTCAAGGTAGGGGTATCTACTTTCTACACCGGCCAAAGCTTTACTAACATAGTAGATCGATCTTTGGATTCCTTTATCTTCTGGAATGAGTACCGAACTCACTGCAGTTTGAGAGACACCGAGGTAAAGGAAAAGTGTTTCATTGAGTTCGGGTTTTGAAAGCAATGGTGGTGAGCCAAGGTAAGTTTTCAGTTGTTGAAAGGTTGCCTCAGCTTCAGGAGTCCAATGAAATCTTTTATTCCCCTTTAAAATTTTGAAAAAGTGGGCTCCCTTCTCAGAAGATTTGGAAATGAATCGATTCAGAGTTGCCATCCGACCAGTGAGTCGTTGAATTTCTTTGATATTTGTAGGGGACTTCATGTCGAGGAGAGCTCGGATCTGATCGAGATTTGCTTCAATTCTTCTCTCAGTGACGAGAAAACCTAAGAATTTTCCCGAAGCTACCTCAAACGAACATTTGGTCGGGTTGAGGCGCATTCCAAATCTTCTCATGATGGTAAAGGCTTCATCCAAATGCTGGATGTGATCTGGAGCCTTCAAGCTTTTTACGAGCATATCGTCTATGTATACCTCCATTGTCGATCCTAAGAGTAGACCGAACATTCTAGTTACAGTGCGTTGGTAAGTTGATCTTGCGTTCATGAGTCCGAAAGGCATTCGGAGAAAGCAGAACATCCCGATTGCCGTTATGAAAGAGGTTTTCTCTTGATCGGTAGGGTGCATCATGATCTGGTTGTAACCCGAGTAAGCACCCATAAAGCTTAGAAGTTCATGCCCCGCCGTGGCTTCCACCATTTGATCGATTCTTGGGAGAGGGAAGCTGTCCTTGGGGCAGGCTTTATTCATATCGGTGAAGTCGATGCAAACCCTCCATTTTCCTATTTTTTTCTTGACCACAACGCAGTTGGAAAGCCAATCGGGGTGATACACTTCCCGAATAAAACGCTTTGAGAAGCTTTTGTACTTCTTCCTTGATGGCTTTAGCTTTCTCTTCTGAGGAGACCCTTTTTCTTCTGTCGCACTGGTTTGAAGGTCGGATCCACCAATAGCTTGTGTACAGCAACGGCAGGATCAATCCCGAGCATATCTTCATGCCCCCAAGCAAATATATCCCAATTTCTCCGTAAGAAGGATATCAGGTCGGTCTTCATATGGGTGGATAGTTCAGAATCGATCTTCGCCATTTTGTTTGGGTCAGTGGGGTGGACCTGGAATTCGATCAGTCCCTCCAGAGGGGACGTTGTAGAACTATTTTCGTCTCGGAGGTCCTCCATCCCAGCCTCCTTCTCCTTTAATTGCTATAAGGGTTGATCCGGTTTCTGGTCGGGTTGTGCCTCTTTGTTCATTGTGCTGCTTGATGGGTCGGTGAGTTGTTTGGGATGGCTTTCTTGAAAAATTTCTTCCTTCGGCAATTCTTGATTATTCAGTGATATGTTAAAACATGACCTGGCTAAGGCTTGATCGCCTCTGACTTCTCCCGTCCCGTGAGTGGTCGGGAATTTGATACATAGATGAAGAGTAGATGTGGTCGCTCCAATGTCGTTCAACGTTGGTCGTCCGATTATTGCATTGTAGGCCGAAGGGCAATCGACGACCATAAAGGTTGCGTCCCTAGTTGCTTGTGTGGGCGGATCTCCAATTGTGATTGGCAAAGTCGTCCATCCTAGTGGGTGCAGAAAAGACCCGTTGAAACCTATGAGGGGAGTATGGATTGGTGAAAGATCGATGACTTTTCTTCCCATTCTTTCGTAAGCAGTTACGAAAAAAATATCTACCGAGCTGCCTGTGTCTACCAAGATTTTGCTGACCTCGTAGTTGGCGATGATTGCTTTTATGACCAAGGGATCGTCATGTGGCAGGTGTACTCCTTTGAGGTCTTCCTGGGAGAAGGTCAATAATCCGTAGCGACTGGACTGTTGATGTGAGAGGCTGTACACATAATTCGAAAGGGTCGTATGTGTTGACCTTGCATATTTCTTTCTTGCCAACCTACTCTCCCAGCATAGGTGAATCCTCCATGAATAGTGTCTATGACACCTGCCAATCTTTGATGTTGGTCAGGTCGGCCTTCAATTCTGTCGATATTAGCTTGCCTGTTGTTATCTAGCTTTGATGAATCCACAAATTCTTTTAGAAATCCCCTTTTAATCAGGCCTTCGATCTCAATTTTCAGGTCGAAACACTCTTCGGTAAGATGGCCATGATCTTTGTGGAAGGCGCACCATTTGTTTTTATCCCTCTTTTTTGGATCTGATCTCATTCTGAGGGGCCATTTTACATATGGTTGTGTTCCGACCTCATTTAGGATGGTATTGATCGACAGACGGAGTGGCGTGAAAGACGTAAAACGTCTTGGCGGGGATTGACGTTCGTCGGCAGCCTCGGCCTTTTGCCTTTTTTCGGGCTGCTTTCTTTCATCGTGATCCCGATCATTTCGTTTTTGAGCCGTTTCTCGGTCTTTTTTATCTGAGTCAAATATGTTGTCCACCCCGATGTATTTTCTTGCCCGTTCTAATAGTTCCGTCAATGTTTTTGGCTCCCTCTTCGCAAATGAGATTTTCAAGCTCGGTGCTCAGAGTCCCTTAATCATCGCGGCAATAGCGACTCCTTCGTTCATGACGTCTACTTCAAGGAGGGCCAAGCTGAATCGTTGTATGAAAGATTTCAGACTCTCATCTTTTTCCTGAACAAGATTTAAAAGATATGTGGCCGGCTTCTTGGGTCTATGGCTACTAACGAAGTGGGCTATTAACCTCGTGCTCAAACTCTGGCAGGAACTGATCGAATTTGGAGCGAGCCTATGGAACCAAGTTCGGACCGATCCTTTTAGAGTCATCGGGAATGCTCGACACATGATTGGATCGGAAACTCCTTCGTGGTCGTTCGAGATTTGTTGGTCGCCTTCTCGATCCGACCTCTGAACTTACTATCCTCTTCTTCCTGGCGTTTGCTCCTTTCGTCGTGTTGTGCCGATCGTCTACTCTCAAAGGCTACTTTCCTTGGGGGCGGTGGTCGGACTGTTTCTCGTTCTTCAGCTCGTTGAGGTATTGCAGCGATTGGTGGTGGGTTTTGAGGAGAGTTGTTATGAGCTTCATGGGATAGAAGTATTTTTTGTTGCCGAGTTAGAGTTTGAATGATTAATGCCATATTCTCCATCTGTTTCTGCATGTTGAGGAACTGGATCTGATAAGGATCGTTTGAAGATGGCCCTATTTCATTCCTTGGAGGCAGAACTGTCGGAGAGTCGAGAGTAGGACATGGTTGTTCGTTCGGTAAGAGTGATTTCGGAGGTCTATCTTCTTCATGGTGAGACGGATTGCTGATCTGAGTGTTCGTCGGGTTTATGACGTTGTGATCATCATTGTTAAGGATTCCGGAACGTGTGACCACCATTGTTGATGAGTGTAAAGGAGGAGGTGCCGAAGGAACAACGTCGGGGTGGGCGCCAAACTGTTGATGTCAAAAAGAGGTGAAAGAAATGAAAGGGAATGGGTCAATGGTTTGGACCGTTGGATCAAAGGATTTTCTTCTTACACCGATGTGGTGTTCTACCTGTAAAGCTCCGACGTTCAAGTCAGTGAATAGAGAATGCAAATAGAATGTTTTTTTTGGGGAATGTTTGCGTACCTTGCATGAGATGTGACCCTTCCTTTTTATAAGGTGATTTCCTGAGAAAACACTCGAGTGTTTTCTCCAATTTTGTTACGTCGTTTGGGGGTATAATCGATTATGTGCCATTAGTATAACAGTATGTCACCATCAAATCGAAGTAATTATGAGGATTGTTGCTGGAGGTCAGAACCTGTCGGTGAAGATTCGTTTTTGAAATGATGAGTTAGTTACAGAAGATCGGTAGTCCCTTTTATAGTCACGTGCTTATATATCAGAGATCGGATAAAACAAACTAATATTCAAGTCAGTGAACGAATTCTTCCTCGTCGAGATCTCGAACAGTTTCAATCTATTAGATCGGGTACGCACCTTATCCGGTTATTTTTATCAGTTCGGACAACGGTTGGTATCCTCTTTATCTGATCGGAGAATACTTATTCATTCATCTGATCGGAATATTATATCTACGCGTACACATAAAAAACTGATGACGATTTTACCCTCATCACCAACTATGGAATTGAACGGTTCAGTGTATTTTACTTAACATTTGTATGATTTAAAAGTATTTGGAGAGATCAACAAAACTATTATTATAACATCAGTCATGTGGATTCAAAATACGTCACTATTTCTAATTTTTCATTATCATTTGCATTGATGATTGCCATTTTCCTTATACCCCATTTACAATGACAAATGTGCACATAAGATTCTATACAAAACAAAATGGAACAATTCAAATTCCTTACAATAACTAATTCACTAATTTACTCACCTAATATGGGAACGCATTATATCATTAATTCTGAGTTAAAGAGCCAAAAATTTAAATTAAACAATTTACCTCCTCCAAATCAGAGAGGCTGATTAAACATAGTGTAGCAGAAATAGCATTGCTTGAATGAACCACAAAATTCACCCCATCGTCACGAGCCGTAGCACCAAACGGCGTCGGATAACTCTCAAGAACTTCAAACTGCCGCAATCCATATTAAGGGTGAGGATATCTTACTTCATAATAATAGAAATATGGAAGCAAATATTAAATATACAAAAACTATTACTACACCCATATTGAGATCCATGATTAAAAACCTAGGAAGCTAAGTCAAACATTTGTTCCAACAAAATAAAAACCCCCATTTCCTCAAAAATAAATATATAGATAAAATGGTGAGAGAATCTCACCTTAAAGAAGCTAAAAATCAATACTGAGGGAGTTGATGCTCTCAGCAACTCGGACCAGTTCTTAGGTCCTTCTCTTCTCTACGAAACCAGGTGAAACTCTTCTATTCTCTCTCCCTCTCTTGCTTTTTACTCACTCTCTCCTCTCAAACCAAAATGAAAATAGAAGCCCTAAGTTACCAGAAGATAGACACAATAGAAGCCAAAAAACAGTACAAGCCAAGAGATTACCAAATATGAGTTCAAGCCGTGTTCTTCGGAAACAGCATAAAAGAATACCACCTGGAATCAACAAGCAGCAAAATGGCGTGAAGATGGTACTGCACAGATGTGATCGTGAGCGCTGGAGTTGTTGTCTTGAGAAAGATGGAAGAAGAGATAGCCGTTGTGCTATGACCATGAGAGAGAAAGTTCAGAGTGCTTGGTCTTTCGTTTAGAGAGAGACACAGTCGTGGGCAAACAAAAGCTACACACCAAAAGGCTGAAATCGATTTCTAAAACGGAACCAGCGACAACCGACGAGAGAAACCAGCGTGCAGAGGGAAGAGGGAGAGAAAGTCAGGGATAGAGAGAGCATCAGGAAATAACCCTAAACTCATCACAGTTCCCAATCTCAACACACACAAAGCAAGGGGCTTTCTGAAACCAGCGTGCAGAGGGGCGAGAGAAAAAGCCAGGGAAACAGGGAGCAGCAGGAAATTACCCTAAACCCATCACATTCCCCAATCTCAACAAACACAAAGCAAGGGCAGAACAGTCTTTTCTCACCAGACAAAGCATGTATGTATCAGGTCGCCGGAGCACGCCTCCCAAACCCGTTTCCAATCTCCGGCATGACAATTGACTAAAAATACCATCCAACACCCAACTCATCTGAGCAGCAATTAGGGGCAAAACGGGAAGCCGCGAATTGTCCATGCACAAAACACGGCGACTTCCCAAGCCTGTTTTATATATAATAGAAATAAACATAGAGGACAAGATTTGAATGGACCTTATTCGCTTTATTTTAGTTAAGTTACGATCAGACTTGATCCATTAAGGTCCGGATCTTAAATTAATTTAAAGTCCACTCATCATTTCTCACACAATCAATAGTATTTTGAAAAACATCTGTTGGATTGGATAATCTTCTTATGTATGTTATGCATGTCAAAAATTACAGTGATCCAACAATCGGTTTTCAAAATACAGTCCGTGAAACACTCTAACAGTATTTATCATTGGATGCTGTAATAACTGTTTAACAGTATGAATTTTGAAAACCCATCGTTGGATCACTGTGATTTTTGGCAAACATGACATACATTAGAAGATTATCTAATCCAACGATTGGTTTTTCAAAATACCAATCCCAATGAAAAGTGGACCTTAAATTAAGCTTAAGGTTCGGACCTTAATGGATCATCTCTAAAGTTAACCATTAAACCAAAATAACTATATTAATGATAATAGGCTTTTCTGCTATGTGGCCCATGGACCGTAATTGGCTTCCCAGATAAAACCAAGAGGCCCATTTTTTTTTCTTATCCTCCTCCTCTTGCACTTCTGGTTTCTCAAGCTGTTGATTAGCATCATAAATCACATTATTAGCATTGCTTTTATCCCCATTTTGTCATACATTCTAATTCAAATATCATTTTTTTGTTGCATTTGACTTAATGTTTACTTTTTAATGTTTTATAGGTTTTTGTTGTCAAAGAGTGGGTTGAAGGCCCTCTTTTCGGCGATCCTTTTTGTTGCTAGTATTGGAGCATGCTTGGATTGAGCTTGGTGAAGTTCGGAAGCAAGACGAAGCATTTTGGCAAGAGTTGTTCCTCACTACCGGTAGTAGAATCTTACTACCAGTAGTAGGAATTATCAGGAAATTCAAGCAGGGAACCAGTGAGCTTTTCAACCGGTAGTGAACTTACTACTGGTAGTAGAGGGCCCGCGCAGCAGACTTCTATTTTTCACTTTTCGGTGGCAAACTTGTAATTCCTTCCAACTTTATGTGGCCCTAAAGCAAAGGAAAGGGGTTTTTCCCCCAGCAGCCGTGGGAGGAGAGGAAGTTACACACTTTTACATTTTCTCTCTTTAGTTTCTTCTTCTCTTAGGTTTTCTCCATAGATTTTTAGGGCTTTTAATTTCTCTCTTAGATTTCCCTTCAGAGTAGTTAATCCTTAGTTTAATCACTTGGTTTATGTTAGATTTAGTTAGTTCTTGCTTTATTTCACTTGTAATCCATAGATTTGGTTGTTCCATCCTACTTTTAGCTTGAAGACTTTGTATTTTCATCTTTTTGGTAATATAGAAGCTTTTATTTCAGATTTTATGCATTTATTGTTCTTCTTTGTGCATTTACTCCTATTTATGGCTAGCTAATCACCCAAAGGTGGGTTCTATGGTGGATTTCTTCTCCAAGCCCTAGGTAAATGAGGCTCTCTCATCTCAAAAGCTTTCAAATGTCAATGGAATGAAGTCTAAACACTCTCTCATCTTTTGAATCCTTGTAATTTCATATTCATGACCATTTTATGACTAGTTAAGCTTGTTGTGTTTGGTTTATGAGCACATATGTAAATTACTTGTTTGTGAAAATGCTCAAGAGAGTTTTGAACTTCATTCTATCTTTTATTTCACTTTATTTAAACCTTCATTGTCAAATCCTCCAACCAAGACCATAGAGTAAATGGAATCTTGGTTGAGTTTAGTTGAGAGTTCATTTATCAAAGGCTTGGAAAGAATGAACCCATAGGATCCACCCCCTTTATTTCACTAGTTTTAACTTTCAAATTGCCATTAATTTGGCACAAATCTTTCACAACAAACAAACCCCCATGTTTTACATTTTCTTTGCATTTATTGGGTAGCAAGACCTAAGAATTGAGTAGAACCTATTCCACTCCCTGTGGACATGACCTAGGGACTCCTAGAAATTATTGCTTGACGACCGGTGGATTCCTACGCTTGGGATTCTATTGCGCACATCAACATTTTAAGTTCAAGCAGCTGTCGGCCGCAAAAAACAACACCCCCCTCTCTCTTTCTCTCTCTCCCTTTAAAGCCTTATCTCTGTCTAAAACCCTCTTTGTTTACACTAGGGGTGGCAATACTGGCCCAAACCCATTAACCCGGCATACCCATATGCTGTTAATGGGTTTGGGCCAGTACAATTTAAAAACGGGTACTGAATGGGTCATCCATCTAAACCCTTTTAAAACTTGGGTTGGATGTGGGTACCCATTGTGTGATATCCCAAAACTTTTAATGTGCTTAAATATTATTTTATCTTATTTTATTTTAGAAAACTTAAAGTTTATAAACCCTTTTTGCAAAAACCAAACAAGCCCTTAACTTTATTTCCTTTTAAAACCTTTAAACCTTTTCTAACCCTCACTTTCAACAAAACCATTCATCAACTTAGAGAGAGAGAGTGGGAGAAGGACAGCAGCTGGTGGAGACCAGATTCTTCGCCGGAGAAGTCGTTGGAGCTCCGTCACCTCCTTTAGAGGTGAGTTATCTTGGGTATTATAGTTTTCTTCTCTTTTCTCCCTCACAAATTCTGATTTGAGACTCTTTAAGCTCAAGCTTTTGATTTTTGAACCTATACTTTGATGCTAAATCATTCTTGACTTGGATTTACAACTCTTGAACTTGTTTTGTCTTAAAATCAAAGGTTTTTGAAAGCTTTTACATACATATGTCAGTTTTGGGTTCAGTTCTAGGGTTTAAAGCCATATTTTCGGATTCATGAGTTTATGTTTGTGATTTGAGGTATAAATGATGGATCAAGATATTATTAAGGTATACTTGAAGTGTTTTTATGTGGATTTGGGTTTGTAATGAAGCTTGGATGAGGTTCGGAGTGGGTTCATGGATGTTACTGCTCGTGAGAATCAAAATTATCGGGCAGACAGTATACTGTCTAGTCGACTGTTTGAGACAGTATGCTTGATTCGGAATTTTTGCTGAGACAGTCGACCCTAATAGTCGACTGTTTGGGCCCAGAATTTGATATTTTGGTTTTTATCCATCGTTTTTCATTCTCTTTATGATTCTTTCTTATGGGCCTTAATCTTAAACATATTCTAGTCATTTTAAAAGCTTTATAAGTCCGCTACAAGTTTGGGTCAGTCGTTTTTAGACTAGAGATTTATATGTACCGTTTCTTTGTCATTATTTCAGATCAGGATAGCCCCTACGACTATCCTTTTGCGAGTTAGGGGTGCATATCTACAGGACACTGCTAGGGATATTCTTGCCCAGTCAAGGTAGGATACTGAACCTCACTAACACGTGATGATATGTGAATTTATATGACATGATATACTGAACTGTTTGTGAAATGAAAACTGATACTTGGAACATTACTTGTTTTACAACTGTTGGTATGGAATGTTTATATCTGTTTGTAAATGATTGTGAAATGGCATATGGCTTGATTCTTTCATACTTGTTTTGAATAATGATTATGAATGTTTTATAAATACTTTACATGTGCTTACTGTGCCATATGTTACATCTTTACTTGATGGTTTTGGAAATGGATTTTGAAATGAGATCATGTATACTATATTTTGGCTACCGTTGTGCCGGGGGTCTGAGAACAACGAGTATATTGGCTGTCGTTGTGTCGGGGACCTGAGAACAACGTGATTATTTGGATGTCGTTGTGCCGGGGGCTGTGAGCCTGAGAACAGCGAGTGTTTTCAAACTAATTTTCGTGCCTTGTAGTGTCGGGGGCTATAAGCTTGAGAACTACGACTCTTATCAAATAACCCCATGAATAACTTGTTTTACAAAAAGAGAAACTTTGGATGCTTTATACAAGAATGAAACCCATACCATGTTAATAGTGATTTGTAAACACTGATGTAAATTGACTATTATAATGTTCCTTGTATCAATATTGTTACTGTTGGTTGAGGTTGTACTCTTATTGGGCAATTCTCGCTCATGCTGTTTTATGCAGCAGGTTTTCAGGTTTCTGGTAGAGTTTCGGCGGTAGATAGCTCTACGCAGGTTGCATTGGGTCTAGCAGTGTTCTGGGCGGTACTTTATCAGACTGTTAGGACTGCATGATATATTTATATTTCTTTGGACTATTATTCTATCCTATATGCCAGGGTTGTTGGCATTAAATATGATACTTTTAGCACATTTGTTTTTGTATTACTCGAACTTGGGCATGTATGCATTAGAACATATCATTTCACATCGTTATATTATTTCTTCTATTATCCTGAGTATGGAAATGCGAATGAGCAGGACAGGCTGTATCCACTTCTTGACACGTGTCGACCTACCCGGGATGGTCGGTATAATAATCAGGTTGGGGCGTTACACATTGGGTCGGAAACTAATTCTAACTTCTAAACTATCAAACACTCTCTCTCTCTCTCTCTCTCTCTCTCTCGTCTCGAAATCTAGGGCTCTCACTGCTTACTCCCAGGCCCGTCCTTGAGGTCAGGCCCAAGAGGCCATGGCCTTGGGTATCAATTTTTTAGTAAAATTTACGGGCATCAAATTTGGTTTTCACAATGATTAACTACATAAGCAATTAATTTTTATTCTAGGGCAACCCAAAGGGCCAAATCCCAATATATTACGTATGTTCTACTATTTGATCACTATTTTTTTTTTTTTGTGTTTTTCTTTAGAATATGATTTTTGTTGATTTCTCGGTATCATTGTTCTATATTTGTTTGACACATTTATGAAAAATATAGTTGAATTATATTCATTTTAATGGAATTATATTCAAGAATTTTAATCAAATCTTGTTTATTAGTTTGATCTATTTTTAATGATGATAGGAGGTTCGATGAGCCTATTGAAACCCTCTTTGTGAATTAATTGTTTATTTGTTTGATATATTTGGGAAAAATTTCATTCCTCCTCCATTTTCATCTTCTATAGTGCATCTGACCAACTTGGAACATGTATTTTAGAACTAACCTTTGGATTTGATAGTCCATCGGAGATGCTCTAAGCCCTCTCTCTGTCTAAAACCCTCTCTGTTTACACTTACACCTTAAAGACATCATTTCTTCTTCTTTATTCCTTCTCCATACAAAACCCACTTTGTTCTCATCTCTCTCTATATCGATTTGTGACATTCAGTATTTGAACGAAGAAGAAAGAAAAGCCGCAAGGAGCAAGTTTCATCTATTTCTCTCGCACTTATCAGACATGGAGTACGTCAGTCCCGAAGGGCTTCGCTTAGATGGTCGCCGTCCCATGGAAGTATAGTCCCTCTCCCTCTCTCTCTCTCTCTCTCTCTCTCTCCCTCTCTCTCTCCACTCCATATATATATATGTGTGTGTGTGTGTGTGTGTGAATTATGTGTTTCTGTTTGGTTGTTGAGAAAATTCAGGTACAGGAAAGAAAACATTATTTTGAAACTTATGATTTCTTTTTATTTCCCCCCGCTTTCCCAGCAACCCAACAGAGCCTTAAAACTGCTAATGAACATGATTATTGTTTTCCCCTGTAATCACTTATTTTCTCATTCTCTCTTTCAATGTTCTTGTTGTTGTTGTTCTTTTTTTTTTCTTTTTTGTTGGTTTTTGCTCTTTGTTTTACAATCTTAGATGAGGCAGATTCGAGCAGAGATTGGTGCAGTGGCCAAGGCTGACGGGTACTGATTCTGAGTTTTTTAATAATATGAATTGGGTTTTTGTTTCTCAAACAGAAAGATTTCTTTATGGGGTGTTTGGAAACAACTTCAAGGAAGACTGACTTCTGAAAAAAAAAAATTGCCCAGAATAAGTCTGTGATTTTGTTTAAGTAATAAGTATTTAGTTGAATTAATTGGATTTAGTTTGTTTTGCAATTTAATTTCAGTTCTGCTGTTTTCGAGATGGGCAACACCAAAGTCATTGCTGCAGTGTACGGCCCAAGAGAGGTACCCTTTATGTATTCTAACATCTTCTCCTATCATTCACTTTTGTTCATTTTTTAGTTTCATTTAATTTTTAAACTATGTTCCTCATAACATTTTTTTTTTTTTAATGGGATATAATAAGAATTCGAAACTCTGGGGTCTGGAAATCACACGAGTAATGAAGTGAATTACATTAGTAACAGGAACAGATAGGCATTGGGTAGATTGAGTTTTTTTTTTTTTTTTTTTTGCTGAACAGAGTATATTTGTTATAATACTGATTTAGAATCCATGTTTTTAAATTTATGTTTATGTGATAGCTTAGGTGATTGTATATTTTGTATTTGTACTCTTGTGTTTTCTTTTATTGATAGTAATTTATGGTCTGTCACTGATAGATATATGCTCTGTGTGGAATGTTTGGATTGCATTACAAGTATAAACCATAATGAGGAAAAAAAGGAAGAAGGAAAAATTTGTAATATTTACAAGAATGATGTGTACCTTGGTGACTTTGTATGTTTGTGTAAATGCGATCATGAATGGCAGCAAAAGCCCCACTTCAGTGAGTTTGCCACTTTATTACCTTTCCTGGTATCACACGGAATAAATCTTTAACCTGCTAGGATCTATAATTTATGTCCTGGTTATAAGTTGCGACCTCCATGAGTCAACCTTGACAATCTGTCTGTTTGACTTTCTTTTTGTTGTTGTTGTTGTTGGAAAAGGAAAGACTTCATGGATGTTGAAGATCATTATGGTACAGTGGTTGCGATTTAGTACTTTTGCTGAGATTTGAGTTTGTGTCTTAAAGTGATACTTAATGAAGATTTTTTAACGCAACTAAATATGTGGTAGTGCATAGGAACCATCTCCTCCCAACTTTATTCAAGTGGAGAGTGATGAACGATTGGTTGGTAGAGTGGTACCCGGCATTGGAGGATTTGATCATTAATATCCTTGTTGTTGGGGTTTGCATTTTGAACAAATAATTCTCCATTACAACATTCTCTATATGTTAAAAACAGGCATGCTTCGGGAAGTGTGATGCTTATGCAATGTATATATATGTATGTGTAATTGTGTACATATTATGTTAATTTTGCATTTTTGTTAATAACAATGAGAATTTTTATGGTTTTTGGACTTTCATAAATATGAAGGTGTTGCTTCTATACATTTTGAATGATCTAAGCTGTTTTTCCAGGTCCAAAATAGGAGTCAACAAATTAGTGACCAGGCATTGGTAATGTACTTTGGTACTTGTATCTCCAATCATTTAATGTTTATAATTTTTTATGCATGTATAGTTTTTAACTAATCCCTGGTTTTGTTTTCTTATCAGGTGCGCTGTGAGTATAGCATGGCAAATTTTAGTACTGGAGATCGCATGAGAAGACCAAAGGGGGACAGGTTATCCACTTCTGCCCCTCCCCTCTTCTCCTTCCATTCTTATTCTTCTTCTTCCTTGTTTCACTTGTTTTCTAACATTGTTTCATTATAGAAATGTTGTTTGGTTGTGATCTTACCCATTAAGAAAAGTTTTGGACTTGTGTGCTTGCAAATATCTTCTGCTTAATAGTATGGCACTGTAGTTTCAAATGTATTAAATATACATGTCAGAAGGAATTTCATTATTCATCTCTATCAGTTTCTAATGCTTCAAGTTTATGGCATGTGTGTTTTTTTGAAACCAGGCAGAAATTCTTTGAAAAAGGCTAAAATAGATATTTCGGGTATTCAGTGTAAGAATAAAATTTAACCAAGTGGAATTTGCCAACTAGATTATTCTTCACAGTTTAAGTCTCAAGTCTTGATGAAGCCAAAACTTCCATCTTCTTGCTTATTGAAGCAGGATATCAGACTGGGTAGTCAATGTCCAAAAGATAACGATTAATGCCCAGAAATGACTTTACTCTTCTCCACGTTGTTGTTAGAAGAAGAGGGGCAACTGTTTAGGCTGTTTAGGAAGCTGATTGTATATTGCAAACTTTTTATTTATTAACTTTGTGGAAAGGCCCACAAAATCATCCTTTTGTGTATTCCATTGCACCATTCTGCTGATTTCAGCAGCCTGTGCGATGGCCGACCAGAAACATGGTGGGCTCAAGCTTCAGAAAATATTAGAAAGCTTAAATGAACGGGTCATGAGCAATAGAAGCTTAGGCTTATGAAATACTGATATTGCGTCAAATGTTTGTTCTCAAGGTGTAATGCCTTAACTTGGTGACAGCCTGCGACCTTCAACACTGGACACACTGTTATTTTGGATGGAATTAAAGCTTTCTGTGTAAGATGATGAATAGGGGCCAATAAGGATAGCCACAGATTGGTCAAGGAGGAGTAGATTGACTGTCATTTACATTTTAACCTCTCCTACATCTTCATTTACTTTCTAGTACTTCTTTGTAATAACACTTCAAAATAAATGTTAAATTGTGAATTTATAACATCAACCTATCAGATAATCTGGCTTCAACATCATAGCTTGTATTTAACCAATAAAATAAATATATCCATTGTGTTCAGTTTATAAGAATTGCATCAATATATATATATATATATGTGTGTGTGTGTGTGTGTGTGTGTGCGTGTGTGTGGGGGGGTGGGGGGGGCGGGTCCCATTACCAATATTTTTACCAGCGGTTTGCAAACCCAATGTGGGAGTTGTATTTTGAGAAATCCACCATTGGATTAAATGTTTCTCTCATACACATCATGTCTACAAAATATCAAGTCGATTGGAGATTAAGAGCTACTCCATCCATAATTGTGAAAAATCGTGATTTTTTATTGATTAGAAATGTGACTTTATTGATCGAATGGCTACTAGTGCTCGATTAGCTTGATTTTTGGCAGACATGATATTCATAACAAGGGCATCTAATCCAACGGTGGGTTTCTCAAAATACAATTCCCACATTGATATTTTGCAATCCATTGGCAAAAGTATTGGAAAAGGGATCTTGTCCCATATATATATATATATATATATATATATTACCTTTCTTTTTTCTTCCCCTCCCCCCTCCTCCCTCCTCTTTCTCTGTGGGGTGGGGGAAATTGGGGTGGGGGAAGTTGTTTGTAAATCAACCAATACATGTTTTTGTAATATAATAAATTTGTGATTACATTTAAAAAATACTTGATTCATGCCTAAGCTTCATTATTCTTTAAGACTGCCTTTTAGATGTGCAATACTGCAATCTCATCTGTTATAGTTGTTTCCCCCCCTTTATGAACTGGCATTATCGACAATTAGGTTTTACTTGGTTGTAAAAGGATGAATTATTTCGTTTTTCGTGTTGTTGGTGTCTGTTGTGCAATGAATTTTACTTGGAGAAAGTTGGGATATGTCTTGGGTTGGTTCTCAAAATGGGATGCATTTACTACATTAGCAAATGTTATTTATAGGTGGTATATTTTGTTCTCTACTTAATGAACGTTCTCCTATTACTTGTAGGCGATCGACAGAGATATCTCTGGTTATACGCCAGACAATGGAAGCATGCATTTTGACCCATCTAATGCCTCGTTCTCAGGTTACTGCGTCATCTTGGTACTTTTCATTAATGTGAGGATACTACTTAGTTCCTTCTTGATTGTCGTTTTTGTACTTTGCAGATAGACATTTTTGTCCAAGTTCTCCAAGCGGATGGAGGTAACTTGGAACTCAATTGCAGAGTCCTTATGTAGTGTGGGACTCCTTATGATTATCAGCCCTTTTTTATATGATTTTATGAATTAGCAGTCCTTTTTCTCTGAGTTTATTGTGTGTTGTCATTCATTGTCTACTCTTCCAATCATGACTTCACCTGTTGTATGTTCCAACTGTATGCATAGGCCTAGTCGGTCTCTTTTTTTAGTGAATAAAGGTGGCATTTGGTGTAACTTTTCAAAGGGTCCAAATGGGCTTCCTAGGTGTAAAGTCATTCAGGAGAAAAAAGAAGTTCGTTTGTTGGGTTTATCAAAATGGACTTTGGGAGAAAGCTCATCTCTTAAAAGTCCTTTTGATGAAAGCTACCTGGGTTAGCTTTTGAAATTCACATTCTTTAGAAGCTAGTCTCCCACTAAAGTGGAAAACTTTAAAACCCAATTTTACCCTCATAAAAGTAATATTTTATACCTATCTTACCCCATTGAAAACCGCCTTCCTTAAAAATAGGCTTCCAATAAAGTTCAAAAAAAATTTAGAACTTTATCCTCTTAAAGAAATATTTTATACCAATCTTACCTCCATTCTATAATTACAATTTTATGACATATAAAAAATTTCAGCAAAACCGACATTATTATTCACCAAATGCTATTCTTTTGGTAGATGCCTTCTTAAAATGTCATTCACAGGAATCACTTCCCTCCAAAAGATTTTTTAAAATTTAAATCTCTGACAAACTCCACCAAAGAATCCTTTAACTCATCTTGCGGAAGTAAAATCTACTTCTTTAACAGTGGGCAACTTTCTATGCAATTGGCCTTTGTACCTACTGATAACTCATTAAATCCCCAACAACATGAGTAGAAACATGTATGCTGCTTTACTACTTTGATGTAATGTATTTATCTTCTAGAATGGAAAAAAACCCTGTCTTGATTATGGTTCATTGCCTGCAGGAACGAGATCAGCATGCATCAATGCTGCAACTTTGGCCCTTGCAGATGCTGGGATTCCAATGCGCGATCTTGTTACTTCCTGTAGTGCTGGATACCTTAATAGCACTCCTCTGCTTGGTAAATTCATACATCTTTTATCTTTTCTTGTGGACACGTGTCTTTTTTCTTTCAGATGAATTCTCATCTTGTTGGATATAACTCAGTGTGTAGAGGAGCTTACATTAGTTGAGATTTTATATGGACAGATTTGAACTATGTTGAAGATAGTGCTGGAGGCCCTGATGTCACTGTTGGAATTCTACCTAAGTTGGACAAAGTGACTCTTCTTCAGGTTTCCTATCAGATGATCTAATTTCTGTTCATTCTTTACAATTTCTAATGTTAGCACGGCAATTTTTGCTTGCCTACTCTGGTTTCTTCCACGGTCAGTCTCGCTGAATAGCTTAGATATATAGAATAATCAACTCTCTCCCCCCCCACACCCGTCCTTATTCTCTGGGACCATCTAATTATGGCGAATGGATGACTCCATGACATATTATCACAAATTTTGGAAGAAGATTTTAATCTATCGTTCTATGCAAGTATCTGGTACAATTTTCATAATGTTTTGAATTGTGAATTTATTCCTCACTGTTCAACTTTTATCATTCATTCTATATGGTTATCCTGGTTTGGCATTGAGGCTTTTCCTTGCTTGAATTAGAGCTGCTTTATTCAAGGAGTATATGAGATTACTTCTTGACCACACAGCCATAATGTTTCTCTGATGCAGATGGATGCTAAGTTACCAATGGATATATTTGAAAATGTCATGCAACTTGCAACAGAAGGCTGCAAGGCAGTAGCAAATTACATTCGAGAAGTACGTACATTTCAACTTGATTTGTTTATACTTCTGGCCTTGAAACATTTTTAAAATTTAATTAATTTTTAATTTATCCTGTATTCTTAATGATATCCATTAATGGGTTCTCGCTCTGAGTTCCCTTGTTAAGTTGATGCCTGGTTTGTACTATTATTCTCAGGGATTTGTTTGAATTTGCTGTTGGTTTGATGGGCAGGTATTACTCGAGAACACGAAGCAACTGGAGTATCGCCGAGGTGTATAGTTTTATCTGGGTAAGAAACTAGACACATTTTTTCAATTGTTAAGTTTTCTAAATGGATAGTTGATGAGAATATAAGTTTTACTATCATGCTCATCACCACACTACTGAATTCTATTTAGCTTTCAAAAAGCACAATTAGCATAGACCTTCAATCAATTGTTAATTGGTTCAACAACTATATGTTCAACAGGTTGCTAAATTGTTGAATTACAGGTGTCTCCTCTCAGGCTGTGTTTTTACGGTGCTGCTCCCTGTTATATCTTTTGATCCTCTGATTCTTACATGGATTCTGGAACTGCCATCGCACTAAAAATTAGCCCTAAGATCATGTCGAGTCAAAGCAGGCCGATGAATGCAGTGATTGTGACAAAATCATTTTTTGCCTTTTTTTTTTGGTTTAAGCTGCTGCTCCTGAAACTTAAATAGTTGCTCACTCCATCCCTTGTTTGTTTTAAACTAGAAATACTGAGAATTTGTTTATGTAAGCACTTCAATGGAAATTTACTAATTTTTATGCAAACAAGGCTGTTGAACTTGATAAAGCATTGAGTTAAAATAGTGAAATCTTCTTGTGAAGAAAACTGCAGACTCTGGGTATAGGCCTGGCATTGTACATACCAATCAATTAGAGGCGGTGTAACAATGGAAGTTTTGCATGCATGTCTTGAGGGACTGGCTATACAAAAATGCCATTTGTTTCGATTAAGGCTTAGTTGAGTTGATTTTAGGGGCGGAACTAAGTAGTAGGGAAGGTTGTGTATTCGCCTTTTGAAGGCCTAGTGTTTTTTTCAGTACTAGATAATTTTGTTGAAAGATGGATAAGAAAGAAAAAAAAAAAAAAATTTCCCCCCACCCCCTGCCAAAAATCCTGGTTTCGCCTCTTATTGATATTTTGAGATTAAGATGGTTGCTTCCATGGAATCGATCCTTTTTGTCTCTAGAACTTGAAATAGTTGGGAAACAAACAAAAGTGCTTTTCAAAATAAGGCGATTCTCTTTGCCTATAGAACTTGAAAAAGTTGAGGAAAAGAAAAGGGGAACGAGCAAAAGTGCTTTTCAAAATAAGGGTTGAACAATGACATTGAATCTTCATCTGCACCATCAAAAAATGGACTGTGGATGTGGACGTGTTCGTTCCTAATGCAATAGCCAACGGCTGCAGTTGACAGCTCCTTTATAAAATATTGTAATAAAAGGGAGTTATGGAGAGAGTTGACTACTGTGCTGCAGAGAGAAACAAATATCTATAAGTAAGTTTAATGGGACACATACGTATCAATAATCAGAGTGGCGCAGCGGAAGCGTGGTGGGCCCATAACCCACAGGTCCCAGGATCGAAACCTGGCTCTGATAGAAAGAGTTGCTTCCCTCGTTACATTTTTTTTCCCACTTAACAACTCTCCGTTGGGGATATTTACATGTTTGTCAGTGGAAATTGATATTTCCACCAACTTCTTGTTTTTTCTTTCTTTTTTAACTATTACTTTCACTTTTTTGGATAAATTTCTCAACCACCCAATGCAGTAAATCGATATTTTCCATCCTATTGGACAAAGTTTAGCCACTTTCCAGAAGAGGGAATATGCGCACGGAACCAAAAACTTCTCTTTCAATACATTACACAATTTTTTTGGTCTATATTTGTAAACAATTACAAAATTTTCCATATTAAGAATTGAATTATGTTATCTACCACCCACAGTTTCAATAAAAGTCTGAAGGCAATAACATTTTCAGCAGCCATTCTTGAAAAAACATAGGCTTTCTAGTTCCCCATTGCAGGATTTTCAAATGATCCTGCTCTCAAAGATAAACACACTTTGATTAATTATACAGTCCACAGTTTGAACCTATATATATATATATATAAATTGATGTAACATTGGACTATTCCTAAAACCACAGCTATTACATCTACTCCTGGATTTGTACTGTCACTCAGAGACATCTCCGTTGGGGATCGAGGTGGTCACTACAGAAACTCGAAGGCACAATTGACAGCTCCAATCGTCCTGTCCATTCCTCACCTGGCTTCAGAGTGATGGGTTTTTCGATCGCTGCCCCATCAAGACAAAGCATCTGTTTATACTCTTCATCGCCGAAATCTGCCATTGATTTAGATTTCTTTTCCCATGGATTCCATACCACTGTGTAAAGAATAAAGATAAATGGTAAAAAGAAGCCTTCATAGATAAATGACATGCAATCTTTCTACCTCATGATTTAATGACATAAAACCAACAGAGACAGTTAAGAATTCCCCTAATCAATAAGAATACTCTAATCCCACTATTCCCATGGAGTTGATCAGTTGGTCTTGGTACCTACACACCCCAGGAAGTGGAAGGTAAAGAATAAAGATAGGGCCAGCCACCAGTCGGGTTTTTCCGAGAATTAACTAGTGCATAGTTGGCAGTAGCCTTGCACATGTCTGAGGATTAGTCGGGCCAAAAGTCCAGATACTTACCTTGGAGAACCAAAAAAACACAAGAATACTCGTCTTGGAAAGACTGATAAACAGATGATTTAAGTCAACAAATGAAAGATCAATTCAGAAAAGTTATGATAAAATCTCAGATCTGACCACTCAATGATCCTAAATTATATTTCTTTTATCTCTGACATAATTTCTCCGCCTATTAATTTCAAAGTGCTAAATGAAGTTTTCATTGTACAAATATACAATCACAGTGAAGTAGGTAAAACTATTATATCAAGTTTTCATACTCTCAAAGCTCATAATTCTTCTGATTGAAAGTATGCATGGAATGGCTATATAGGATACATACTTTTAGAAGACTACGTTTTTGGAGATTTTTGTATAGAAGGCATCTTACCAACATCTGGAAGGCCTTCCTTTCTTATTACAAATGTCCTCTTCTTTTCATGATCAAGGACTGCAATTACATTTGGAGAACTAAGATAAACTCGATCCACCTGCAAGAAAAAGAAAAGCTATCTAAGCCAGAGATCTCATCTCATTAATATATATATATATATATTAAATCAACATTCATTCCTGTTACTTTAAACTTCAAAGCAAAACAAACTTGTAACTCAATCCCACAATTGTCTTTTCTCGGTCCCTAAATCCTCCACTCTTCTTTCAAAGGATTAAAATTGTGGGAAGTGCTTCAAACTTTGTTTTCAACTTCTAACATCTCTTACATATAATATGTTTATTTTATTTTCCTTGGAAACTGTAGAAAATATCATACCATATCAGGCCACGGAAGCACAGCTCCTTTTTAAAGTCCTTGTAGACAAAAGTTCAAAAGATAAGATTTGGTGACATTTTTTTCAAGCCTCCAGAATCCCCACCCAAAGATATTGTGGGGTTCACAATTTGTAACAACTTCTAACATGTCATGCTTTGAACAATACTGAAGAGGATTTACCTCAGATTCAAAAGTTAAGGCATCTCCTTGTTCAGTAAAACGTTCTCTTTGACAAAGGTTGTCTAGGTAGTCAATTGTTTCCAACCCTTCTATCCTCACTTCACTGTACAATTCATTCACACGTAAGGCCACGCCATATATCTTGAATAAATCATTCATAAATAATACACAGTACAGTAATTGGAACCAAATAGTGTTATTACTTATTTCAGAGTGCAAAGTTTTTTCCATTTGTTTTTCATGAAGAAAAATATGACTCTACAGCTGCTAAAAGGTTGGCGAAACATAAATCTTAATCAATCTATCTTGTTTGGCAGACTGCATGAAAGAATACATTGGGTGCACCTCTAGAGGATGCAAATTCAAAAAAAAAAAAAATGTTAGCCTTGGAAAACTGTGGCATCAGTAATAAGCAACAATAATTTGGGTTAAATTATCCCCTATGACATGGTTAAGTATGAAGATTCCAAATCTAATTATGTCTATTTAATGACCTCAATACACAATAATAGTTACAACACTACCATTAACTACACTATTATAAAGATAGCATTCTATAAAGATGGGGAAAACTCTCATTAGCAAACTATGACTCATTGGCAATGGAACGAGGAAAAGAGAACTCCATCCAGCCTTCACCCTTTCCTTAGTTGGATTTTCTCAACGTAAACCTAAAAAATTAAAAAGTAAAAGAGTAGGGAAAGAAAAAATATTCCTTCCACGCAAATGGCAACAGGCAAAACTTTTAAAATTGAATGATGAATACTTCATACCTTATGTCAGAAACTGACAAATGTGTGTGATAAGCAAATGAGAAACTAAAAGGCTTGCCGTTGATGTTCCTAATGCGTGATATCAAGGTTAGATCTCCATCCATGGCAAGGGAAACCCTAACACGGAACTCAAAACTGGAAAAAAAATAAATAGAAAAAAAAAAATGCATTTGTTAGCAAGATATAACCGTTTGACATGAAGAAAATTTACAACTATGAACTCAATGAAACACTTTGATAAGGATCATAGATATAACCATGCATGTACTCAGCAAAGGACTTGAAACAAATGTGCTCAACCTATGACATCTTCTGGCCAAAATCAGTCCAAACAGATTCAAGGTTCTAATTTTATAGCAATAAACATTACATTTTGATTTTGAGTCAATTCAGAATTGGGCTCATATATGCAATTTAGATGCGTTTCAAAGTTTCTGCAGTTCCTCTTAAGTCTTAACTTTGACAAGAGATTTACAATGTTAAGTCATGCACACAAACAAGAACCTTATATCTCGCCCACAAAATTTTCTATCTAGTGTAAAGAATTGATACAGCAACATACAAAATAATAATTGACGCAACCCGATCAATTTAGAGTTCCAAGCAGTTCACAGGATACAAACTTAACACAAAAACCAATAGACCACAATCGGCTGGATCCCAAGGGTTACTTCAACTGTAAATATCATAATTTTTAGACATTATTTTTTCCATGAAATCAATAGAGTGCTGCAGCATCCAAGCTCATACCTATGTGGCCAACACTTCAGATCTTCTTCAGATGGCTTCAGTAGTAAGTCAATGAAAGATTTGCCCTGGGAATCATTTGGGTGCAAAGGTGGAGGATTATCGTCAATTGTCCAAATCTTGTTCCTCGCAAATCCATGTTGCTCTAATGATCCACAATTTCCAAACTTCAAAAGCATTCAAATAAAATCATTAGTAAGAGATGTTAAAAATTTGTGCAAGTAGGAAACAGATTATTGTTACTTAATTTAATATATACACAAGAATGATTGAAAATACCTGTGGGAAACAAATAGGGATCCCTCCTCGCATTGCTTTTGGGGGCTTAAAGATTGCCTACATTTGATGAAAAAACAGGTATTAATCAGTCATGTACCCACAGCGAGTAAAATAGGTATAAACTAACCTTCAGATTGTCACCACTATGAGCTAGAAACCCAACTATTAGGCCCCCTTCTAAACTTACCTGTTAATATAATAGAAGTTCTTATCATGATCATCAAATATTGCCAGCTTTTATGGTTTCGCAGCATTTCTATGTCCTTTAACTAACATGATCAAGATCTTGTATCCACACAAACATCTCATATATAATGGACTGTCTAGACCATATAAGCCAGAACATCACTCAAATTGTATAAACTCAAATCTAATTCTTCATCCGACCAAATCTTAGTTCTTGATCAAACAATAGTATTCAGCCAACCAAGTTTATATCTAGAACCACTTTGTGGATGTCAAAATGCAACTTTCCATCAGATATTAAAGTTTGGTGGGTGATAAACAGAAACTCCTAGCCTACATATGATAAAACTGACAACAAATTTTACCAAATTGAAGGTGAGTTGAATAAAATGACTTTCCACAGCATTTATATTGGCAAGACTGCAGAATATTCGATAATTAAGACTCATAACCAGTCGGTTCAGTTCATTAAATGATAACATAATTATGAGCACTGAACATGACTTTCTTTTATACCAGTAAAATAGTCTGAAATCTCAATCAACACATTGATCAAGATAGACAGTAAAAGGAGAATAAAAAAGATTGAAAAAATTTGAAAACTACACCTTACTACTAGTGAATAGGAGTTCTTCCCCTTGATCATTCCTCCATGAGGTGACCTGTCCTCCATAAAAGCTAACCTGGATCATTAATAGAAAAATCATTAACAAATGAACCCGGAACCTGTTTTTAAAGACAACTGTACACATTAAGCAACCTATATATATATAATCAGCTATGCCTGTAAATTTACTAATTATGGATTTTTACTCGAGGAAATTCATCACCTCAACAGATTCAATTGCGAAAAAAGGGATAAAGAAGATCTAACCCGTGCCGAAGCCCCTTGTGGGTTCCGAAGCACGACTTGATCGATCCCATTCCAGTCCTTTGAGAACTCAATTGCTGCTCCATTATCCCAAATAGCCGCTGAATGACCCATTTCTTAAAGAACACTAAATCAAGCAAATTCTCTAATTCTCTCTCCCCCTCTTTCTCTCTCTACAATCTGAACAGACTCCCAAATAACTTCTGAGCTCCGATTAAACCTCTCAACACCGACTCTAATCAATAAAAAGAAACACTTGAAGACACTGAGACAGTTGAAAATCTAAGCTTCACCAAAGACCTATCTCGTGATAAACCTCTGATCCCGTGAATCAAACCCAAAAACCCAGCTACAATGAATTCTCAGATCTAGAAAACCCAAAACCCCAAGATGCTAATATCTACATGTAAGGCCATCGAAACCCTAAACCCAATTACATAAACCTACAAAATATAACATTTGGCAGCTGTACAGTGCAGACAAATCAGCCAAGCCCACCATAAATTCACCCAAGATATCTCCTCCAGATATTGTCAAATTTCAGTCAGAAGAAGACAATCAAATGTCGCAAGAAATGGAAAACCCCCATAAATGTTCCCTAACGTTAATGGATGTTTCACCCCCAAATCACATGCTTTTGTATCAGAAGAATAAAACCCAATTTCCAAGTACAGGTTCCAAATCTCAAAAACCCAACAAAGCAATATATATATATATATATATATATATATATATATATATATATATATTGAAAATTACCTCTGAAATTGCAGTATCAAACTACTCTAAAAGTTCAATTTCTAACAAAATCTAATTTGGGAACATTAAAAACCAAAACAACTAAGCCTTCAAATATCAACCAATTCAAGAGAACAAAGCAGCCCAAACCGAACCAGACATTCAAAATTCCAAATTTTAAATAATGCCCATTTAAGAAAACAAAAATAGAAATCGAGAAAATATATGAAGAAGAGGAAGTAAAATCAGAACTGAAAACTATGCATGAAGATGAAGTATGGTGTCAAAGCAAAGCTATTGTTCGAAGGGTTTAATATTAAAATCATGATTAAAGAACTGAGATTTAAGATTTTTAGTTAAAGAAAATAGAGGTTAAGTAGGCAGGATCGTGGAAACATGAGAAATATTGAACAAATCAAGAAAATATAAGAAAACTGTTCAGGGAAAAAAGCGGCCTTTTTAGAGGCTGAAGAGATCAATGACATGGAGATACGAGAAGTACATGCAGGGAGGCTGTACAAACGGTCAATTTTTGAAAAGGTATTTTGAGATTGAGACATTTCAATTCTTAAATAATAACGGGGCCACATTTTTTAAATCATTCTAGTTGTATTTTAATTTTTAATTTTTTAAATATGGTTTAAATTATATTTTTAAAATATTTTTAAATAATATTAAAATAATGGAGACCTATCCTTGTGATCTTAAGAGAAAATCTCCACTATCAAATTACAAAAGAGTACTCTAATTAATTATTGAAAATTTGAAAGTTTTGAAAAGAATCAACGTATTGTAAAAGAGAGCCACTCAAATATTTTTTGTGAGTGTCGCTTTTAAAAAATTATTGCATCAAGCGTCTCTTTATCATCCAAATGACTGTCTCATTTCACATGAACTTTTTAGTTATATATGCTTTTTGTAAGTGATAAAATGAAAAAATGTTATGCAAATCATCATTCTTAATTGTCCAGATTCTCCACGTTAAGAAAGACAATTATTTGAATGATTAAAAATAATAATCCGTCTAAGAGACTCTTTATGTTTAATATGAATGTTTATAAAATCTATTTTGACAAAATACTTTATCACATTGTGTTGATCAAACGATCAAGTATTCGGTCATAAATGCATTTTCATTAAGATAGATGTTCAAATTAAAGTTTATTTTTTTATTTTTTATTTTTTTTACAACTGAATTGATATTTAAAGACTCATAAAACGATCAATTAAGTGCAGTTAAAAGAGCAAATGTACATTAATGTTATGTTTGGAGGATGGAAATAGCAAGGAAAATTGTGGAAATTATTTAGAAATAAATTTTTCAAAAAAGATTTCTAAAATATGTCTTTCCTTTCCCTTCATCTTTCTCATTAAAAAAAAAAAACACAGTTATAAGTTGCAGGATTCTTGCAAGTAGAGATATTCATACATTTACTTTGAGTGACA
>JAESVK010001078.1:321231-346955 GCA_017140935.1 Hamamelis virginiana
AATTTAATAAAAGAATTAAATTGAACCAAAATTAAGTAATTTAAATTATTTAATTATTTGAAGTATTAATGATCACAGTATTACTTGACTCAGAAAATTATCATAAAAATAATGTTTAGCCAAGCTCATATTATACCTACAAACTTACACAAGTTTTTTATTGAACCAATCTCAACAAATAAAGTCTTGAATTCTTAACAAAGCAACATAATAAGAGAGCTTCCACTATTTTGGGCACTAAATATGCAGATCACTGGGTTTTGAAAGCATGATCAACACTAAAACCCCACGAAATGAAGCCTAAAATTACTTGATTATCGCTAACATGCATCTACCTATAGCATCCATGCAAAGGTAAATTTAACAAAGCTTAATTTGGCAGGGTAATAAAAGTGAAAACTAACAGAAAACATGCATCTCACAAAGACTTTCACAGTTGCTCATACAGCCATAAAAGAGTATTAACATATATATATATAACACCAATCAGTAAAAATTTCACAGCAACTAGATCTATGTAAAAGGGGGCTCCAAGACCTTACCCTAAACTAAATATCTAATTCTCTTTCAAGATACATTAAGATTTCGGTGCCCATCTCAGCACTCTGAAATATAATAAAACGCATATCAGTTCTGCCGCGAGAGAGCTACCGAACACAGTAAAAAATTAAGAGTCCGAGAGTTTTTCAGCAATGCACAAATCCTATTTACCTATTTCATTTGATTCATTCCACTGCTATGTTAGCAGTAATTTTGGGCTTGTAATTATGCCAAAACTACATGGTTCTAATTATGATATAAGGACGGTTGCAGAATTACTGTTGATCAGCCGGCGGCCACAGCATCAGCCCTGGGACTTGTGTCCAAGAGTTGGTGGAGCTTGGTGCCAGGGTTTGAGTTGTTATCGTAGACGTCACCTTCTTCGTCTGGGATTCTATCAATGGAACCTGAATTGTTGACTCTTGACAATAAGTTCTCGGTGCTGACAGGTTGGGTTCTTTTGTCATCAACCTTGTTCAGTATTAACTCTTCTGCCTGACCCAGTCGCGCATTTTTCAGTTTCTCCTGCAAGTAGAAACTTGTTTGTAAGCGATGCTTGAAAGACATTAATTGGAGGGAATGAAAAGAATTCAGATAGGGAGCGAAACTATACCATTAATGCAGTGTTTTCGAGCTTCAGTTTCTCTGAATTCTCTGCCAATCGATTTATTTCAGATTTAAGTGCCGCATTCTCAGCACCCAAAGATTCAACCTTCACAGAAAGTTCTTCGGCCTCAGCCTGAATGGGGGGAAAATAAATCATTAGTGATAAACCAGCATTAAAGTTAAAGAGACTTCAAAGAGGTTCAAACCAGTGATAGGAAGTTGCAGTTTCAGAAAATGGCATGTCTACATATCATTCATACCTGCTTCCTCAATCTTGACCTTCTGGCAGATTCTCGATTAGACTGTTTCCTCCTCTCCCGTTTTAGCTCCCGCTCATTCTGAGCAAAATTGAAAAAGCAAAATCAAAAGAAACCATTAGAAGTTTACCTCCACGAAAACAAACACCTGGGTCATAGCAGTAAAATCCCAATTTAAATCATTGACAACATCAAGTGAAGTGAGTCTGAGCAAGCACCAAAATCTTGTCGTGTCAATTATAATTAAGTAGATTTGTGTGTCTTTGTTTCTTTCAGTATCCTATTCAAACAATCATTACTCTCAGCAGAATGGGTTCAAAGTTTGGACAAACTGAAGCATACCTTGGAAAGACAGCATGGGAAGAAGAAGAAGAAGTATTTGAAAAAGAAAAAAGGGGGAAAAAATCACCTGCATCCAGGATTCAGATGGCAACATTGCACGAGTAGGAACACTAGTAGGACTTGTCTTTGCATTCATGCTGGGAAGACTCCTGAGCTCTAATGCTGTGACAGTTCCCACCAATTTTCCTGCAGCACTAGAGGGAGCAACAGCAACACCCAACACCTTATCAGAATCTGCATTTTCCTCCCCAGCAAGAGGAACTGCTCCAGCCTCAGTCTCAGTTTTCACATCTCCACCTGTTGGTATAGTGACAGAGAAAATATCAACCTTAAAAAAACATTAAATCAAGTAAATATTACCAAGGGTCCATTTCCTCTTTTTTCTGTTTTGGTATATGGTGTCTCATTTTTATTTCAAAAAAAAAAAAAAAAAAAAAATCATCAATCAACGGTGTAGACAAAAGACTGGGACTCTGGATACAATACAACATCTTAAAGTTCTTCACAGTAGGTCGTGTTTTCTACGACTGCTATAACTTGGTTTGTCATATACTATTTGGTCTCTACCTTATTAAACTTCCACAAATCATCCCCTCAAATCATCCCCGCTATTTATTTTCGCAACTGCTCCACTTTTTGCTGCCATTAATACCTCAATTCTATTAAATAAAAATATTATAATTTTGTCACAGTTTGAATAAACCAGTGTAAGATAAGAATCACATGGCAGTAAATCAATTGCCATGCAGTGGGACCCAGAGCATTGCAACAACTCCCAGCTTTAACGTCTAACATTTCTCTGCATAACACGCACGCCCCCTTTAGTGCAATAATAAGAAGTGCAGTATAAAAGACCTGTCTTATTATTACATCATTTTTGATACACTTGCCCAATGACATGTCCACATTATAAAGGAAATCAGTGGTACTGAGAAGTAGTAATCCTGGGCAAACTCTAATGTTCACCTAGATATAATACTTGGTGAAGATTGCAATCATACCAATGGTTGGTGTTCCCTCTCGACTTCTTTTCCTTCTGGTTTGATTTGCCTGACATAAGACATGTGATCCAAATCAAGACTTGCAAATTTATACTTCACTAGTTATACATATAAAATTCAATCAACTGACACGAACACAAGCTTTAAGTAAGGAAATGCTTATAGCAGAAAAACAAATCCCTACCCCTGCTGTATTCCCATCACTTCCATCGCTGGAACCCTCAGTCTCGGCACTGTTCACATGGTCATAAAAATAAACAAGTTAGTCTTTACAAGGAAGAACCCAATAGAGTGCGCGCATTCCTAGATACAGGGCTATTTAGGCAGAGGTCAGCCTCCTTGATAGTACGAGATTGCTGCCCAACTAAGATGCATTCAAGGGGTAAAGAAGAAGTGTTAGTGCAACAAACCTCTGTGACAGTCCAGGATCAGCACTGTGCTCAGCACTATCAGTATTACCATTGCCAATTGACATTGCAAGCCCGTCAAATCTTTTCAACTTCTTCATCAAACCTCGATCTGTATTTCCTGATGACTTCGCTGGTGTTTCTAAGCTCACAGGAGTTACAGCCTGAATCACCGCACAATAATTAGTTCCACCAACTATCTCTGGGTGCCTATGCAGCAAAGAGGACAATTTCCATTTTTCCTTTCTGAGGCATAATTAGGCATATTGTTCCATCAACATTCAAAGCAATATAATTGAAAGAGTTAAAAGAAAATTTTTGGAACAAAGGCTTCACTTACTACAGGTGATGACGGAACTCCATGACCATGTGCATGTGGTCCCTAGAATAATGAAAAACAGTGCAAAAACAAATTACAACATTTTCATCTAATTACGTTGTTCAGAAAATAAAAGAGGGTGGTGGGGGTGCACATTTTGCTTAATTATAGCATTTTCTTAATGAAAAGTTTGCTTGATTTAAGACACCAAAACATGAAACACTCCACAGTCCACATCAATGAGGAAATGCATAAGTACAGGGAATGATTATTGGCATTATAGTACCTGGGTGAATTGACACCCATCTAAGACTTCTTTCCATTTGGGCTCCAAAGAAGTTTTACAAAGCCCAATCACTTTACATGAGGCACTAAGGAGGGCTAGAACAGCTCGTGAACTCAAAATTGAATGTGAGATATATTGTAAGAATATTTTAGTAGTAAGGATAGCGCAGTTTTTTAGTATGAGTAGTTTAGTAGTTTAGCAGTTTTCTGATATTAGGTTGTTAGACTCTTATAAATAGGCTGGCATCTCTTACATTTTCTTAAGTTAATAAGATTTATTTTCCAAAGTTCCAAGGTATCAGAGAAGGTATTGGGATCCCTGGCCTTCACCATTTCACCTTCTTCAACTAAGCCTTATTGGTTGCTTCTTTTATTCTTCTCTCCAATTATTGCAGCAAGACAACAAGGTTCTTAGCAATCGCAACACCCGTCTTCTTCTCTACCAACACTAGTTGAAAATATTCCTTCAGCAAGAGCATCCTGTCGCACAACCCAAAATCTTCTGGAACTTCTTCTTCTCATCTCAAAATAAGACAACACCTCCTAGAAGACTTCTACTGCCAATCGCACAACCCAGCAGAAAGTCTCTTCTTTTTCCTTCTTGTTGCATCACTATAATATCACCAAACAGTAGCTACAGCATTTTTTGCACCCCCTGAACAGCAACAAAAAGTCACATCTCTAGCCGCCTTTTTCTCAGTGTCGCAGACTCAATCCTTTCTTCTTTTATCCCACACTCCCAGAAGTTGCACCTCTAAGCTTTCTTCTCCCTTGTCAGCACCCTCAGCAACCCGTGTCACTTTTTCCTCCCGTGTTGCATCACCCTAGTCTAGCACTAGCCTCTTCTCCCTTCTCTCAATCAAACCAAGTCTGCATCACCCATATCATCTGTAATACTGCTACACCAATCTTCTTTGTACTTCTCCTCTGTTTGTCTCAGCATCTCTCACTATCGCATTGCTACAGCTACCCCTGGCATCTCCTAGCACTAGTTAGCAACTCCTAAAACCGGCAATCTTCTCTCTCCTATCTGCAACACCAGTCAACAGTTGTGCATGTCTAAGCTTTCATCTCCTTGTCAATATCACTCCAGTACACACATTGCAACATACAAACCTACCATCTTACCAAGCCTCTACCACATTGTAACATCCAATTAAGAACTCCAATAGATTAGTCGCACTCTTTAGCACTTCAGTTGCACCCATTGGCAATCCATTTGAACCCCCTCAGCAACCCAACAAATCTATTGCACCCTTCCAGCAAACCTGTAGCATTCTTTGGGTCTTTTCTTGTCTTCTTCTCTTGTTACCCCATTAGCCCCCCCCCCCCCGCCTCTTTCTTTTCCTGTCGTAACGCTCTAGCACCACCAGACAGTAGCCAAACTATCCTAGCACTCGGCCACTCCACTGAAGCCATTCAATTATGCCATTCCAGCAAGTTTCATACCACCACCGAGTCTGTAGCATACTATCAGCACTATACCTATACCCTAGCATCAGTTGATATCAGCCTAGCAGCAGCTGCACACTTTCTCAGCAATGTAACAGGCCTTCTTCTGCATCTATAGCCTTCTTCTGCACTATAATAGTAAACTAGCACTAGTTGATCTCAACCTAGCAGAAGTTGCACACCTTGACAACATTATAACAGGCTTCTTCTATATATTTAGCCTTCTTCTGCATTCTTCCACAGCACCATTTGCATCTCCTGCCTCTAATAGCGTTTCCCATTCTGCCGTGCAGTCTATGCTCAAGCAGATCGAATATCCAAAAAACAGATTTGGACTGGACGTAGAGTGGGCAATCTATATGTTCTAGAGAGTTTGCAAATTCCCATGAAGAGAACACATCAGCATCTTTAGTTGGGCACCATTCATCTCTCATTTGTATCCTCTTCGTTTTAGCTTGCGAATTTCTTCGCCGAGACTTATACCTCTGCACATTTTTCATTTTCAAATTGACAAACACCGGATGCTCTTTAAGCTCGTACGATGAGTGTTTTATTCTTTTTTTTTTTCTTTTGTGTGAGTTTGGTGGGAGGCGCTGAGATGTATTATAATTATATTTTTATTACTATAGGTAGATTCGTCTTTTAGTATGGGCTGAGATGTATTATAATTATAAATAGTGGTTGCCCAATATTATAGTTTAGTAGTTTCCTAATATTAGGTTATTAGACTCTTGTAAACAGGCTTGCATCTCTCATTTTTTTTCTTAAGTTAATCAGAATTCTTTTCCAAAGTTTCATTGAACACTTCACAAATAACCAATTCTCCACCAAGTTGGGAAGCAAAGTAAAAAACCTTTATTATGCTTAATAAGAATTCAGACTTACAAGAGAAACTGCAGGATGTGGATAAATGCCTCCATGAGAGTATACAGCATAGGGTGTCCCATAAGGCGGTATCATAGCCTAAGAAAATTAATGAGTTATGAATCATCCCAGTCAGTAGTCTACAAAATATGTGTCTCAACATATGATTGAAAGGAAAATGAAAAACTGAATAAGAAACTTACAACTCCCCGATGCTTTGGGCATTACCTGTGGTGGGCCCCACATATAAGGGTGAGGGGCATGACCAGATGCCACAGCTGAGTTGTAATATGGTGGTAAAGTGACTCTGGGGCCATAATACGCCTGAAAATGTAAAAAATAAGCTTTATTCACTATTAGCAATGTCATGAAAATGAAATTTGAACTTCTCTATTTTATAAATATTGTAAAATAGTTTCATCTAAAAAGGGAACAAATTGCATGCATAAAGTAGATAACCTGCATGGCTGCCCAATCAGGATACAGATGAATATTGGTCTGATCCTGTCAATACAAAAGGATTGACCAATACTCAGACACAATCTTCAAGGTTAAATCATTAAAAAAAAAAAAATTGACATTATACCCGTATCTATGAATACAATTAGCCTACAGTTCACACTTCTTCATCAAGGAAATTGAGATATATTAGCTCAAATTGAATGACGATTGTACTTTCACAGCAAATCAGAAGTTTCAGTTCCAATGAAAGAAACATAGTCTCAGCTCACCGGTGGTGCAGGCGAAGATGATTTGTCAGACTTAGAAGACTTTCCCTCTTCATTGTTTCCCATGATCAAGCACCAAACTGGAAACCCTCAATTAATTCAGAGATTATGTTCTCTCCTGATTAAAAACTCAGTCAGCTGCATTAAGGAAGACCACGTCAAGCTGTGATTAGCAAGAAAAATAAGGAAGACAATAATGAGTTTATAAGAAATCACAATTTATAACTTTCATTGAATCAATATATTGATCCAACTATTCAAAAAAAAAAATTCATATAATATGCATCAATAATGTAATGACATTCTCACTACAAGTAATTGATTGATATGGTAAATTACCTCTTTCAAGGATATAGGGATTCGCGGCTCTTCAATGTAGTTCTATAAATGTGATACCAACTTGTGGATGTGAACCCAACATTCAATAGGTTTTGCTTAGTACTATTTCCACAAACAGAATGAAATCAAACAGATAACTGTTGCCTCTAAGCTACTGTTTAAATTAAAAGGCAAAACTAGCTATCCCAGATGCAACAGCATCACTTAAGCAAATGCCAGCTTGTTTGACTTGGTAAGAAGCTACCCTACTGGAGTGATAGGTATTGAGTTCAAAATCAATTAGGAGATTGGGTTACAGTGTGTACTGAGAACAGACTTCATATTGGTAGCACAAACAATATTTAGAAGGCTATGAAATTGATGCACAAACACTCTTTGCGTACAAAAGACTCTCTCTCTCTCTCTCTCTCTCTCTCACACACACACACACACACACACAAATCTTTTACCAAATAAGAGCAATAATTCAACAGCGGGGTACAACTAATTGATGCCTCTTAAAATCTCCTTAAAAAATGCACATGGATATTAGAAGATAAATATCTCTTGCTTTACTTTTCTTTGAAAAACTATACTACCCGTGTCATGAAGAGAACGGTACCATGGTCCAACATGAATAATAGAGCCTACTATAGTTTAACAATCCATTTCTCGAAATTTTAAGAAGCCTTTCTACCAGAAACTTAACAAATCCCAAATGGTTTAAATGGGTAAACTCTCCCAAGCAACAACTGGAACAAAACTTGATTGACCAAAGCCATATCCCAACCTTTTGTGGTTGGCTACACGGATCAATTTCCACAAAACCCCATAAGAAATGGGAAACGCTTACTTTTGAAATTCAGGAAACAATAGTAAAATTTAAGAGATTACACCTAGATAATTTGAGTGCTATACCTTCTATATAAGATTTCAAACTAAATATAATTTTTCTTGCTATATAAATAAAGTGAGACTAACTTTATATCGTTCACATCTAATATCAGTCAACAAGCTAAAAACATCATCATTAAGGAAGAAGTTAACTTGTAAAACTCAACTCAACCCTATGTACGACATGAATTCGATGATTCGTCATATTATCTAGTGGATCCTTAGGATATAACAAAAAAAATTAGATCTATATGCCTCCAAACTATTTTCACCCAGAACAAAAAAGAAGTAAAAAATGATCTGAATAATTACAAAAAATTAAAGACGATAGGAAAAAAAAGACAGAAATGAAGCAAGAAATAGAGGTCATTAATGTCTTTCCACCATCCCACACGGATAACAAGAATATGATTGATATATCACAAACTTTAACTTACGAGGACAATAAGGGAAGAAAATGACAAAAATATCCTTGTAAGGCCCTTGCAGAAAAAAATATTATATTGTTTTTAAAAACGCCTGAAATTTTCTACATGGTACTTCGACAGGTTCTATTGAGTTATAATCAATGCCAAAAACCACTAATTCTCTCTCTCTCTCTCTCTGCGCAAATACAAAAAGGTGCTACAGTTTGCAAATTTGAAGGAAAAAAATTTCACATAAAAGGGCAAAATATATTTATAATCATAAAGCCATCACTCTGGGAAATCACTATCTAGAGAAACGTAAATTCTAAGTTTAGAGCAGGTACGAAGACAAATTAAAGAGATCCAGATGAGCTTCAACTCTACTATTCTGTTTGGTTGCTGAGAAAACGGAGGAAAAGGAGAAAATAAACAATTTCTTTTTGTAGAAGAAAACAAAATTTTGACTGTTTGTTTGTTTCTTACTTTTGTTTCTAAAGAACGAAATACCTACTCAACTAAGACAAATAGTTATTATAACAGCCTTAGTTGAGTGGAGCTTTTGGTTCTCCACGATCCTAAATAACTAAAAATTTAAATTCAAAATTTTGATTTCCTTCATTTTCCTACATTTTCTCAGCAACCAAACAGAGCATAAATGTCAAAATTCACAAACAAAACCTCTAATCCAACGTTAAAGTAATTTCCTTTACTTTCCTACATTTTCTCAGCAACCAAACAGAGCGTATAACCTTTAAATTCAACAAATCAGATTTCAAATTGAACATACCTCCAACTCTCGAATCACAACGCCTCCATACTTATAGATACATCTCCAAATCTCTTTCTCGTTACAGAAGTCACCTCCAAAACCCAAAAAAATATTTTTTTAAAAATACAAATATATACAAATTGTACACACTCAAAACTCCAAAGGCTTCAACTATCTTCAATGGCAAAAGAGATACCGCATAAGAAATCAAAACCCTAACTTTAACTTCTCAACATCTGCATTTTCTCTAAAATCACTCTACTTTCTCTCTCTAGAAACGGAGGGAAAAGAGTTTGGGTTATGCAGGAGGAGAAAGAGAGAGTGTGTGTGTGTGTGAGAGAGAGAGAGGGTGAAGAAAGGAGGAGAAGAAGGAGCGCCAAGGCAACATCCACGTCACAATACACGTGTCGTATATATATAACATATGTGTGTATAGATGTACAGCGGGGTGTACATACGGAGGCAATGGTGGTTGTTGAGTTGGCCCATCGATATTCGCGGAAATCATTTTTTTACTCCGCGTCACCTCCGCCGTACACGTGTTGATTAGTGACTCGATCTACGCGTCGTGGGGTTAGGGTTCTTCTTAGGGGGCCAACTACTTCCACCCGTCATGTGGCTTACGTGGTCCGTTTCGAAAAAAAAATAAAAAAACAGATATAATATAATAATATTATGTATGGATTAAAAAATTAACTGCATTGGATAGGTCCTTTGGAGTCCGCGATTAGCCAATTATGGACGACCTAAATGGGGTCTTTAATCCTATTAAGAACTGTTTGGATGTCTTTCATTTTCTTTTTTGGGTAAGGTTAGCTCTTTCTTAAAAATTATTAATTGGATGAAAATTTTTACCCTTTTTTTGTGTCTAATAATAATGATGAGACATATTATTTTAAATATAAAAATTATTATTATATTAATATAATAACTAACGTGACATATCATAATAATAATAATAATAATATATATTTATTGTGTTGATATAATAATATCACATTAAATTTCATATGATTCAATACGAAAAAAAAAATAATTAAAATCTTTCATTGCATTGTAGCAACATTTTTCTTTTTCTTTTTTCAAATATAAGATTATCGCCCTATAATCCGAACCTACCAACTGAGGTCCCCAATCATCTGATCCGATGGTTAAGTTTTAATTTCCTAGCCTTTTTTCTTTTAATAAAAATTTAATACCGCATTAATTACAAGGTTGGTGCTTTTATTAAATTTAGATTTAGATAGATTGCAAGATTCCTCTTGTGTGGGCATGACTCTTATTCTGGTCAAGTTCTTAATAAATCACGCAAGTGCAGGGGAAAAATTAACCTATCATGTTTTATTGATTTTATTCGGTAAATTAAGCATACCAAAAAGAATATTATATATATATATATATATATCAAAGATAAACTTTTTTTTTTCCAAACAACGAGATGTTTGAGTTGTCAGAGCCCAACTAATCTACAACTCCACCGCTCAAAGATAACCTCATTTATCAAGAGTAATTTGCGGAATAATTATATTTATAAATATTTATGATTTTTAATAGCCTAACAAAGAACACTAGTTACCATTTAATTACACAATTAATATAATTTGAATTAAATCTAAGATCAATCGTTAAGGACCACGCCTTATAAAGTAGAGATCTTAGGATTAAATCCTGGCATCTTAACTATCAGATGGATAAAATTTGTGGATGATCTCACATATCTCTAACGATTAATTCTGGCTCAAATCTCAAAAGGAGTAAGTGTAAGATACAAATGAGGGAGAAGTGCCACGAGCTACATTGTAATCTTTTTTTTTATTATTATTATTAATAATTCTATTCAACCTTCCTTTTTAATCTCCAATTTCTTCCTCCGTAGTGTGTCTAACCAACTTAGAATATGTATTTTGAGAAACCAACTGTTGAATTAGATGTTTCACTTATGTGTATAGTGTATGCAAAAAATCACATTAATCTAACGGTTGGTTTTTCAAAAAATAGACTGTGACAGTTTTTCATTATTGTTTACAAATTTTCTCTAAACTATGAAAAAATGAACGCTTGATGAATATGATTTTTTGCATACATGATATATATAAACAGAACATCTAATCCAACGATTCGTTCCCGAAAATACTTGTCCTGGGTTGAACATATATATAAGAGATAAATAAAAGAGAGGTTAAAAAGAAAGATTGAATGGACTTTTCCTTTATACATATATATTGAAATGTTCTAGTTAGTTATAACTGATTTTAACTAAAATCAGCAAATAAATCAAAGCTTTTGGATTTCTTTTTACAATGAATCATGTATTAAGTGAAAATAAATTCAATGGTTTGAATTTGTTAACTAATTTTATTAAAGTCAGCTATAACCGACTATTTTAACTGAAATCAGCTAAGAAATTAAAACCTTTAGATTTCTTACAATGAATCATGCATTAAGTGAAAAGAAATCCAATTGTTTGAATTTTTTAACTTAATTTATTAAAATTAGCTATAACTGACTAGATCATTTATATATACACACACGCACAACAAACCTTTTAAATTTTTAATTTCTTTTGGGTTATATAAGCAAAAACATCATGCAAGCTTCTATTTTTCAAAAGTTAAAAAGGTTTAAACCCTTTCACTTTCCCCTTTAAACCCTTTCACCTGATATTTTTGTTTCATTCAAACTCAACTTATTTTCATTTTATCTTCTATGGTTTAAAAATTATTCTTTTCCCCCCTTTTTGGTTTCATATGAATAAATTATTTGTTGTTGATTTTACTCATTTTTCTTTTATAAAAGAGGATTTTATGTCATTGCTTGAAAATATGGTCAGTTTGCGAATTTTAAAAATATACATTTATACCATATTTTCTACATAAGGTTAGACAGATTTACCAAAAAAATAGAACTTATGGAACAATGTTGAAATAAAAACAAATTAAATTCACTAAACTTTTTTATTTTTCAAACAACCTTTAAGAATATTTTATGGTAATAAATACAAAAGGATAATAAAATAAAATTATACCAAACTTAAATGAGGTAAAGTTAACTTTATCTTATTTTGAACATGAGGTTTGGCTCAATAATCATGTTTGTCCTTTATAAAAATGAAGTTCTGAGTTCCATTTCCCATAGATGAGAATTAGCCTATTTGTAGCTTCCCTTTCCTACTAACGACTTCTTTTTTATTTTACCAAGCGATAAACATTAGTAGAGTTAGTAGTTAGTTATTAATGGAAAATGGGAATATATAACAGATGGGTAAATTATTATCCATGAGCAATGGAAGTCAGAACATCACCCCCTAGAGAAAGAGACATTAACCACTGAGCCACATATTTCCTTCCCACCAACAACTTATTACTAACAATAGTGATGCATATAGCTATAAAAATAAAAAAATAATAAAAAAAGTTAATTGCACTTTTGTATCCAGTATTTTTGGGATATTTTCAATTCAGTCCTTATACTTTTATTTTTCTCAATTTCGTATCCATACTATTTAACAATTTTAAATGAAAGACAAATTAAAGACAAACATTAATGAAATTGACAAAAAACTAATGTGGATTAAGCGGCAATCATGGGGATCTTAATTGGCAAATAGGATGGAGATAAAGGATCCGTTCATTTAACCAGTTACTCATTTGAATGATATATTTATCCATTCAAACGGAACCTTTATCCCCAGCTTGTTTGTCAGTTAGGATTCACGTGGCTACCACTTAATCCACGTCAACTTTCTATCCACTTATTTAACATTTGTCTCCAATTTGTCCAATTTGATCTGGCAGTCGGTTTATGAAACACAGATTGTGAAAAATTAAATACCTATATAACGCTAAACAGACTATATTTGAGAAACTGACAGTCAAATTACTGTGATTTTTGACATGCCTATAATATATAGGGAGAATATTCAATCCAACGATCAGTTTTTCAAAATATCCATTTTATATTTGCCAAAACACCAAATTCTCATATAAGGAAGTACGCATGAGAACGAGACTCGAACTTTTGATATATTCTTTTTAGTTTTAAAATTTTTATCCTCTACCATGGCTAAACAACAAGGAATAGATCCAAATTGCATCCTAGTCCTCCAAAAAGCCTTTAACCACAAGTACTAATAAAAACTTGTGGATGAACGGACCTTCAGAGTTTAAGTCCAATAATGGCCTTGGTAGGTGGAGAAAACAGTAGGAATCTCCGCAGCATAAAGGTAATCAAATTGATAGAGAAAGATTTTGCCTTGCTGCAGTGCTGCCATATATATACTTTTTAGTTTATATTATATATTTGCACTAACCTGTTTTCACATCAAATATTCATTGTCCTACTTTATTTAAATTCTTTATATAAAAGGTTAGGATTAGATTAGGTCAAAGGGTCGAATTCCCTTCAAAGTAACAAAAAAAAAAAAAATCCTTTCATCTATACCCAAATTATTAATTTTATGCATTGTTTTATTCATACAATAAATAAAATAACCCTTTCTGTCAGTTAGTCATTTGTTTCTTGGATTGAAAAATAATGTTAGACTTGTTGTTTTGTTATGCAGTATTTATCATAAATTGTAATGTATCTATAAACATATCGGTGAAGTTTTATAATTTTTCTTATCGTATTTTAATTTTTATGAATTATTTTATCCATACAGTAAATAAATTTCATAATAAATAAAATATATTGAGAAAAATCATGAAATTTCACTGGTATGCCTGCAAATCCATTAGCAATCAATGATCAATACTACATACAAATATAACAAGCCTAACACCATTTTTCAGTCAAAAAAATAAATGACTAACTGATAAAATGGGGGAAATTTGATACAATCTAATAATTTAGGAGGCACATTGATGCGACCGAAATTATATGAGACAACATGAAAATGGCCAATAATTCTGGAGGGGCAAAATGTAATTTTTCCTATATTTTATTGCCTCTTTCATATGAAATGGAATTCACAATTATCAATTTCTCATACAAGAAAAGTAATAGAAAAAGTAGTACACAATATGGTTAGACAATCATTTTTTAAAGTTAAACGTCTACATTCATTCCAAGCAGATGAGATAATTCAAGCATTTCTTTTCACTTTTTTTTTGTGTATATATATATATATATATATATATATATATATATATTCTGGAGGGGCAAAATATAATTTTTCTTATATTTTATTGCCTCTTTCATATGAAATGGAATTCACATTTATCAATTTCTCATACAAGAGAAGTACTAGAAAATGTAGTACACAATATATTAGACAATCATTTTTTAAAGTTAAATGTCTACATTCATTCCAAGCAAATGAGATGATTCAAGCATTTCTTTTATATATATATATATATATATCAATTTTTCAAAATATGTTCTATAATTAGTCCAATGGATGTTAATTTGCCTCAAGTGCACCTTATATTAGCATCCTAGCGAGTACACATATAGAATTATGATTAGGTAAGGATGTCCTTATCTATCATAATGTTAGCTTACTCCCTTTGGAGCCATATGATATGTATTTTGAAATACAGATTATTGGATTGGACAATTTACTTGTATATGTCATGTCTGCTAAATATTACAGTGATCAGACAATAGGTTTTCAAAATATAGTTCATGAAACACTCTGCCAGTATTTACCATTAGATATTGTAACAATTGTTTAACAATCTGTATTTTGAAAACCAACCGTTGGATCACTGTGATTTTTGACAAACATGACATAGATAATAAGATTATCTAATCCAACAGTGAGCTTTTCAAAATACCTATATCGGTGAAAATGGGTTGACGGTAAGATAGGTAAGGACGTCCTTATAGGATCAGGGCTATATATATATATAGAGAGAGAGGTGCTAAGACCAAGTGACCTCATTTAGAGTCGCTTGCATAGCATAATTTGAAAAACCAGCAATTGGATTAGATACTCCTCTTATGTATGTCGTGCATACCAAAAATCACAGTAATCCACCAGTTAGTTTATGGAAAAATCAATTGTCAAAAAACGGTAACATTTTAAAGAACAAAAAAGTTACAATTTTTTGAAGTTACATTTTCAAAAATTGACCGTTGGATCGTTGTGATTTTTAGAAAGCATGACATACATAAGAGTGGTATCTAATCCAATGACTAATTTTCCAAAATATCTTTTGCAAGTGGTTATGGAAGAGGTCGCCCGATGCAAGATGTATCAAATACACCTGCTATTAGCGCCTATATATATGTGCGTGTATGTCTGTGCGCGCGCGCGCACAAGGAGTCTATTAAAAGGTACACTTTATTTAAAGTTGCGTAAGGTAACCTTCTAAGGGTCAAATGCAAAACAAAATTTGAAAAATCGACTATTGGATTAAATACCCTTCTTATATGAGGATTTGTTTCTAAACGATATAGGATATGTATTTTGAGGAAATACAGACTATGTAAAACTGTCATGCAAGTCAAAAACAACAATGATCCTTTATTTGAATGTCAGAATACATATTATGAAAAACTGTGACAATGTCTAACGGTAAAAACTATTTTAGTTTTTCACGATCTGTGTTTTAAAAACCAATTGTTGGACTATTGTAGTTTTTGGTATGTTTAACATGAATAAGAAAATTTTTTTTTTTTTATCTAAACATCAAATTGTTTTTAAATTTAAAATTATTCAAATGTTTCCAAGTTTGGAGCTCTATACCACGACGTCCAATTTTATTCCATGAGATCCTTCATATTTTCAAATTCTTTTTATTTATTTATTATGTTAAAAAAAATTTAAACTTAATTGTATAAAATATTCATGTGATGGACTTATGAGCATGTAGTGCTTTTTAAAATAATAACTCTGCATAAATTAAAATTTTAAATTCTCATATAAGCTTATATGCCTACGTGGATATAAGAAAATTACCCCACATGGATGTGTCTATTTATATACATTTAATGCGTAAAGATTCTTTCAAACGGTGGTTGGTTAGTACAAGAAGTCCAACAAAAGTGTCATGGGCTTTTGTCGCTTGTGATCACTTAGCACACTGGCGAAGAAAACGTACGTATTGAGGTAGGCAGTGGGCTGGCTGTACCCTTTTAAGGCCATTAAGTACTTTTGCTATAGAAAGGGCTTTTGTACCATCCTTCTCTTCAGCCATTCAAGTATTCAAATTCCATTTTCTGCGTACCATATTAGATATTTGTTCACAACAATTATAATTTTTTAAATAAATAGTCTCTTTCTACTTTTTCCCTTTCATGTCTAATGTAATTTTCAATATGATTTATTATATCAATTATTAAATTAACTTGATAATAAAAATGGAATTACACAATCTCAATGAGCAATTCATGTGATCTCTAAGATGAGTCCTAAATTCAAACATTTTAAAAAATTTGACAGTCTCTTGAAGTCAGGTTACGAGAATTATTTTTAATAAATTATTTAGTTCCTTAATGGATGGCCAACTTTTGATTGGATTGAGGAGATAATTTGATATGATGGGTACAAGCTGGTTCAAAATACTCTCGATAGCCATACCAACACAAAAAATTGAGGTACACAAAAAATCTAAAAATGAAAACTTGAGATGAATTTGAATAAAAGTAAAAAATAAAAAATAAAAAATAGATTAACTCAATCTATTTTTATTATTTCTTGTTTTTATTCTATAAATAATACTAAAATTTTTAAGCTTTTTTGGAACATATAATTGTGAGAACTTTGTTTTTTCATTTTTCGAAAATGCTAACATAAGGTGCACCTAACGCAAAGTTGAGTCAGATGACCTCTTTATATAAAGGTGCATCACATGCACCTTATAGTAGCATTTTCGTTTCATTTATATAATGTGTCAAATTTCCTTTACCATTCATTTTACTAATACTTTTACTATTTGTTCTCAACATGCTAAGATGAGTCAAATATTTTGAGAAATTGAGTGTTAGATTAGATACTTTTCTTATGTATGTCATGCATGCAAAATTCTAGTGATTTACTGGTTGGTTTTTTAAAAAACTAATTGAGAATAATTATTTTATTTTTTATTAATTAGAAACAATATTATAGCTTTTTACAATGATATTTTTTTAAAATCTAACCGTTGAATCATTGTAATTTTTTGCAGGACATGCATAGGATTAATGATATTTAATCGAATAATTATTTTCTTAAAATATTTGACCCACATTGATATTTGAGAACGAACGAAAAATTTAATGATAAAAAATAATTATAAAAAAACCCTAACCAATATATAATAATAATAATAGTATATATATTAACATGATCAATGACATATCATATCATATCGACTATTATATTTACTTGTGTTTATATAATATTATTTTATATATATATATATATTATTACTTTCTATTTTAATTTTACATTTTAAATTATGATGCCAATTGATGTGAACTATTAGAGCAAGACACTTGGGATAAAAATGTGAGAAAAAATGAATTGAAATTTTTATATTTTTTTTTACCACATTGCACATTTGCATATGAAGAAGGTTGAGGGTCATAGGGGTAATTATGCAAGGTAGCACCTCACTTTCCTACGCGGAGAGCACTCCATCTCTGACGCATCAAGTTTTGACTCACAATCTCCAATCCTGGCCGTCGATTGAAAATGCTGAATCTCCGTATCTTTTTTCCGTCAGAGGTCCACGTGTAAGCGCAGGGCTCATTGCACATGCACACCGAAAAAAATAAAATAACTTTTTTAACAAATATGTTTGTGGGACCCACTTCTGACTAGATCACAGTTCAACGGTTAGATTTTCTCTGATCCAACGGACGTACATCTGCCACGCCGTTCGGCATATAATCGGAGTATCTCTGCCAACGAGGCCGCATAAGCATCAGACACGTATTTAGAAAGTGGTCCCCATCAGCGTTAGTAACATGTCGGTGACGGCGGGGACCATGTCAGTGACGTGCCCCACGACGGTGGAATTGTGAGGAGTGAGAGGACCGAGGGGGCCCCGCCAGCATCAGAGGTTTCGTAGCCAGCTCACGTATCACCACCACAGAGACTTTCTTGAGATTTGCCAAATGGCCCACGCGTCAACACCACGTGGGAATTCTCCACGTGCTTCTCTATTATTGGTTGGTGGTCGTACGTTTCACTCTTTTTCTACAGTCAGGCAAAAGATCTGGATATTAAAAGCGGGACCTTAATTAAGAATAGTTTCTTGTTTACACGTAATTACAAACCCTGTAAGATCATGCCAGCTCATCTCCATGTGGGTTTTCTCCTAATACGGAGTAAATATTAACCGGATGTTAGCTTTCATCAGCTGACGTGAAGTAGGTTATACTGTAATTTGATTATATTGGTAATTTTAATTACATTTTAAATTATATTTCACTTATTTGGATGAATAGAAAATGTGAAGTCAGATTACATTATATTATCCAGAAATGCATTTAGATTACATTATATTACCCAGAAATGCATTTAGATAACCATGTAATTTAATTGACTGTAAAGTAGATTATATTACATTACCCGGAATAACATTACATTACCCAAAAATGCGTTTGGATAGCCATGTAATTTAATTGACTGTAAAGTAGATTACATTACATTATCCAGAATATATTGGTTGAAGACTGCAATCCATTTTATAGTCTTTCTTCATGATAGATTACATTCGCACCATGACGAGCCAAACATGATTTAAATTAGATGATGTAATGGTTGATTTATGAAAAAATTGATTTGGAAAAATTGATAATATTTTGAAAAATAAATAATAGTTTTTTATATTGATATTTTTTAAAATACCGACCGTTTGATTAATGTCATTTTTGACAGGCATGACATATATAAGATGAGCATTTACAGTTGACTTATAAAAATATGTACAGCAATTAGTTCTAATTAAGATCAAATGATATTAGTACCCTTATATATATGCATATCAATTAACTTTTATTTATTTGAATCCAATAATCTCTCCTTATATGTCAAAATATATGTGACCAAATCATTGTCCAATTAAATCTAAAATAAAATGTAAAGAAGAATGGTAAGATAAACCAAACTACTCGACTTTAGGTGGAATTTGATTGGATAAAAAGTTGATTCAAATTATTTTGCTAGGAAAATAAATAAAAGAAAAATTAAGTTTAAATCACTCTTTAAAAAAAAAAAAAAAAAACTCCTAATAATTTATTGAAGTAAATTCGAGTAAAGTATTATTCGACTTGATAAATTTATTAATATTTTAAATAATTAAACTACTTAGATTTGGTTCGATACTGCTTGACAAAAAATTTATTAGAATTCACTTGCAGACTAAATGAACTAAGATTGAATAGTTTTTTTTTTTTTTTAATTCATTAATTTATTAAGGTGGCGTTTGGCGTAGTATTTGGGCAATCTTCCCAATGGACTTTCTAACCTTAAAAATCATTTTGAAGGTAAAAATAAAAATAAAAGAGTTTATTTTTGAATTCTTCAAAATAGACTTTTATGAAATGTCACCTACCTGAAAGTCCATTTGAGAGAAGTAAAAAGAGTTTATTTTGAAAATCCATGTTTATAGAAAAAAACTTCCATACTTCTTTTTTATTTTTTATACAAAATAATTTTTAAAATGTATTTTTTCCAAATACTATTTTTTTCTAAATGACTTTTTAAAAGTTCTATTCTACAAATTACTTTTTTGAAAAAAATAACTCTCATTTTTTGAAAATTATGCCAAACACCACCTAGATTAAACTAGGAAGCTATGCCTAAGGCTCCCTAAGTTAAACACTTATGGGGTGTTTGAGAAACCAAAAAATCGAGTTCTACCGGGTATAGTGTTGGTCCAAAATTTGTGAACCATGTTTGATAATTCCTCTCATACCTAATATCTAATTTTTTCTTGTTCTAATTTTAGCTCAAAATCTGGTCAAAGTTGCTCCACCTCCCATCTTGGTTTTCATAAAAACCAAATAAGAAAACCAAGCAACGACAAGGAGGGGGTTTAACCAGATTTTGAGATACCGTCAATAACAACACTAGATCATAACTGGCGAAGGAGAAGCAGCGGCAACAACACCGTCGACCGTCAACCATCTTCCTCTTCTCTCTTCTTCTTATTCTTCATTTTCTCTTTCAACACCAGATTACAGCATCACAACCCTCTTGTGGTTGCAACAACACCAGATCACAACCGGAGAAGGAGAAGTAGCGGCAACAACACCGTCGACCGTCGACAGTCAATCGTCTCCCTCTTCTCTCTTCTTTTTCTTTTTATTATTATTATTATTATTATTATTCTTATCTTCCAACACCAAATCACAGCACCACAGCCCTCTCTAACACCAGATTACGACCGTCTCTTCTTATTTTTCTTCTTATTCTTTGATTGGGAATATATCAATAGATTTAATGAGAATTTTGAGATTATGGTTTTAATTTGAATTTTTTTACTTGTTGATGGGGTTTTCACTTTGATGCACTTGAATTACATAACCACCACAAGGATTAGGGCTATTATTTGAGATTTTTTCACTATGATACCTTTGTGATTTCGATGGAATGGAAAAATTTGGGAAATAAGTTATAATTGAAAACCAATTTTTATTAAAATTAATTTTGGTATGAACTTTACAACTATACTGATTTTGAACCAGTCTGCACCAAATTTTAGTTTTGCCAAATAGGCCCTTAAACTCGAGAAGCTTACCGTTTGGTTGGTTTTGATTATCAAATTTATTGCTGACGTGGCATAATCTTACCGAGGAACATAACGAAAATGTATAAGTGGAGGCGTGGAGCTGAACCTAGGGCAGGTCTTAAAAGCGGATGCATTTGACAGGTGCGCTAAAGTGGGATGTGAGGTCAGCTTCAGCTGGTCCACGTAAGAGAGGAACGTGAGCCGTCGGATGAGAAGGTGGACTAACGGAGATGCGTGTTTCACGGTGGAGTGAGGGAAAGGGACATGTGACTGGGAGGGGTCTGACGTGGTGGCCTCTTTTATTTTAATGGTGGGGTTAATCAGACTCGGCACTGCAACCCGACAAGGTGACGTGTCTTGCAGGCACATGGTTTACTACGCAACGTTTGTGGGGTCCAGTGACGTGGACTGGAAGCAATTGTTGAGATCGGATCTGGATTTTTTTCTCCCTTTTTTTTAATTATTTATTTATTTAATTTTTTTTATAAAATTATAAAATCAAGCTAGATTTTTCTAGAGATTAGTACGTATACTTTGGTTGTTTAGTAAATCACCCCTGGTTATGTTTCAGATTAACAAAATTACCCTTTTGGACCGTTTTCTTTGAAACAATTGGCCTTTATCCTAACCCTCTTCACATTAACGATTAAAAGTGAATTATGAATGAAATGCCATTCTCTTCAATTTCTTTTTAATTTTTCCTTCTTCAATCCATATGAATAGATCAAGTAGGCCATTGCCTAGGGTCCCCACTTTTTACTTTTTGTTTACAAAGACAAGGCTCCTAAAATGATGCAACTTTCGTAGCAAATAAATCCAATCTCCACATACCCCACACATTGATTATATAATTTTAGTAGCTTCCTACAGCATTTTCTTTGAGTATATTGTTTTAGTAATGATATATGCCATCAAATTTTATACGTAGATTTTATGAAATAAAAGAAAATAAATATCGAGTATTTAAATATTTTGCACGCAATTTTTATTTTTGGGGTTAATACGTAGGAAGGTCCCATTTTATAAAAGGGTTATTTACCGATAAGTCCCAAAGATGAGTATTTTATACCAGGTCCAAGACTCTTTCTGACGTACAAATAATGTTTTAAAATTCGGACCGGCTCGGCCAGTTGAATCGGGACCTGGGTCCTTCTAGGGGTGGATTAACCTCCTAAAACCCAATTAAGTTAAAAATCGACTATTTTGTGAAAACCGGTTGAACCGCTAAGTTTCCAGTTTTGGTAGTGGGTCACTAAATCCAGCCAAATTTTTTACAAAATAAAAATGAGTCAAAATGACTAATATAGCCCCCATGTCCCTTAAAAAATCTTAAAGAAATGAAGGGTAAAGAAGTAAATTTACCAACAAGCACTCTAAAATTTGAATCTAAAGGCTACTAGAGTTCGTACTAGGCACTACTTTTGTTTTTTTAATAAAAAACATGGGGCCAATTATACAAAACAAAAAAACATAATTCTACTTGCCTTTTTTTTTTTTTTTTTACAAATAAAAGACTAAAGAGAAATATTAGGGCACTTTTCTCAAAAACAAATCACAAACTCAAAGTTTTTACCAATAAAAAAAAAATCACAAACTCAAACTCAGTGTTCTTCAAGTTATGTAGATTAAAAGACTATTTTTAATAAATAAATAAATAAATAAATTATAATTAATATATTTATGACATCACGGTTCAACCTAGTTAACCCAACGGTTGAACCGGTCGACCCTAAACCTGATCACCTTATTGGTTCGATCGACGGTCCGAGTTTTAAAACATTGCATACAAATAGACAAAGGAATTTAAAAATCTCAAGATACTCATGATATAAAATTGGATATCATGATCTAAAGCTTAAAACTCTGACTTTTGAATAATTTTTCCTCTTAAAAACTCACTTAGGGCTCCAAAAATCTCAGGCGCAATCCAGACTCCCGTATCAATTAACTAAAAAATCATGAAAAAAAATGAGAAGAATTTTCCCTTTTTCTTTTTTTTATACTGCATGTTAGAATCAATAAAACTTTTTTATTTCTTTTATTTAATTTTAAGTGAACTAATACAATAATTGACGTTAACAAATCACATAAATTATAATAACTTGTTTTAGTACTTTGTATTCCCAAATTAGAAAAACATTTTTATGTTCCTAATGCTTTCTGTTCTTCCATTTTTTTTTTAAATTACTGTATAATCCATTTTTTTATCCCATAGTGCAAAATTATAAGATTGAGATTCATTATGATACAAAAATGTATCCACCTCATGATTTAGATTTGTTGTTAATCTAAGGCTCGATCAACAACACCTATTGATCAGCCGCCATGACACCTCCACATAATGGTTTGAGGGGATTCAAAGGTCCTCATTTGTTAGCTTTTTGAGCAAAAATTCTATGTTTATCACTCGATCACTTTTTGGGCAATAATCATGATGTTCCAACAGTCATTTTTTTATTTATTTAAAATATCATTGTGAAAAACTGCGATTATTTTGTTTTTCAAAATATTATTATTTTTTTAAGGTTAGTTTTTTCAGAAATTGACTGTTGGGTCATTGTGATTTTTGCCATATGCGACATATATAAGAGAAATATCTAATACAATTGTCAGATTTTTAAATTTTATTTTAAAACCGACCATATGAAGGTCTTTTAATAGTCACTACTTAATATAAAATTTACAAACTACACTAGATGGATAAACATGAATGTCGATAACAACAAATCCAAATCACCACATCATTTGAACATTTTCCATCAGAACGTAGAGCATTTTTATTTTTAGCAATTTTTATTTTTATTTTTAGTTTTTTTAAATTTAAAAGTGTATGAGGTGACGTCCATATCTGATACTGCACAGATAAAAATGGGGGGATGGGTGTGGTACAGAAGGTGCTGACTGCTGAGCTTGTGTCTGTACACTTGTGGCGTATTCCTCAATAATTGCATTTTATTATTGACTTTGGACTCCTCTCACAGCGTACCGAAGGTGATGGAGAAAAGGTTTGTGGGCTCTTTCATACACCGTGAATGCCTGAACGGATATATCATATATGTAGAGGTTTATCCGTTTGATTATGGGATTAGTTTTCCTTCGATTGTGGGCTTTTCCTTTGATTATGGGGTTGATCACAAGTTCACAACAATTAATAACTAGAAAATGACTTTTAATATGATAATATATTATGCCAAAAATTCACATAACAACTAACAACTGATCATTTTTCTTACTGATTTTCGACTGAAAAAAAAAAAAAATATATATATATATATATATACAGAAACGATCCATTAAAGACCGGTCTTTATCTTACGGTAAGATCCATTCACCATTAGAATAGGTATTTTGAAGAACTAACCGTTGGATTGGATAATCTTCTTATTTATATCGTGTCTGCCAAAAATCACAGTGATCCAACCGTCAGTTCTTAAAATACAGATGGTTAAACAATTGTTACAACATCCAACGGTAAATACTATTACAATGAAAATGATCTATATTTTGAAAACCAATGATCGGAACACCGAGATTTTCGGCAGACATGACAGACATGAGATTATTATATAATCCAACGGTCGGTTTTTCAAAATACCTATCCTAAGTGAGAAAATGGTGAATGGACCTTACCGTAAGATAAGGACCGGTCCTTAATGGATCGTTTTTGTATATATATATGGGTCACGTTTCTCTTACCATTTTTTTTACTATTATTTCTACCATCCGTTTCAAAACACCAGTGTCGGTTTAATATTTTGAGAAATCAACCGTTGGAATATATACTTTTCTTATATATATTTTGTATGCCAAAAATCACAGTGATCCAACGGTTGGTTTCTGAATTATGTCACAGTGAAAAATTATTATAATAAAAAACATTGTAGTTTTTTACAATGAGATTTTTTAAAATCTGACCGTTGGATCAATGTAATTTTTGGCATGTATGGCTTGTATAAGAAGAGTATCGAATCCAACGGTCAATTTTGCAAAATAATCAACCAATATTGGTGATTTGAAAACGAATTATAGAAATAATGGTAAAGAAAACCTGTCCATATATATATATATATATATATATATATAAAAGAATCCACACTAGTTTCTTAGTGGGTTGCACTTGCCCATATAAGCTCCTCTACACCTCCAAAAGTTGGATATTTTTTAAAGGTGGTCTCGTCGGTTAAACTTATGTCATATCGAGCTTATATATCTGCATCATCTCAATAATAAAAGATCACAAGATCTCGAATTACATAATTGATTTCTTTGGAAAAAATCTGTTGGGATAATTTAGGCACGCAATTAAATATCAAATCTCATAAAATAAATATTCAAGGATCGAAATTTTGTATTCTGATTATCGGATGGATGTAATTTGTAAATAATCTTGTCATGCTTTAGGAACTAATTTGAACCTAAGCATCAATGGGAGTAAATCTAGAATATTATTTAAAAAAAAAATCAAAAAAACATATTTAAAAAAGAGTAGCAGAATACTTTTCAACTTTTTTTTTTTTTTTTTATCCTGCAATTGATAACTTGGCCACTTAATATGGTAGCCAATAAGAAATTGCCACACAAAAGTATCATGTCTTTGAAGAGTACAATATTATCTTCCATATTAAATGATATGGCAGCTTATTAAGCATTATCATGTCAGTACAATATTTTTTCCATACTGAATGACAGGACATAATACTTGTAGTACGAGGAAAAAAAAAAAAAAAAAAAAAAAAAAAAAACTATTTGTAGTTTTGAAAATAAAATTAAAAAAAAAAAACCTCTCAAGTATACGAGATAAATTTTCCTCATTTGTTATAAGATCCGAACAGAGCCTTAGTTATTAAGCAAAATTGAGTCCATGACATA
>JAESVK010001078.1:356955-374363 GCA_017140935.1 Hamamelis virginiana
ATTGGACCATTTACCTTTCAAACCATAACCTACACAAATTGGTTCAAGATGTTATATAGCCCTTAACAAAGCAGCAGTCAGTCTAAATCTGCCAATCTGGTGCATGAAAGCTTCTATGGGCCAGTCCAATTGTTCCAAACTAAAAGTTTTGGGTTAGAAATTAGAACAGTGCTGTAAAGGAGTCCAATAGAAACAAAAACTAGGCTTCCAAGACTTGAGTAGACAAATATTGAATTTGATCACTTGTGCAATACGGTACACGATCTTAGCCCTCTATGAAATGCACATGCATGTCACATATGGATGAGATCGTGCACCGCAAGTGATCATTCCTAGACAAATATTAACAAGTTCAAAAATAAGTTTTGTGCTTGTCTGTTTATTTTGTGATCTAGTCCGATCAAGTAGGTTTTTTTTTTTTTTTTTTTTTCTTTTAAAATAAAATCGAATTCCAGTAATAGTTTTTTAAAGCATTGGTGAGCTGAGTTGTACTCTCTACTTGAGCTTGGCTTAATTTTCTTTTTGTTTTTTTGGTCAAATGATAAAAAACCTACCATTACCTCAAACATCTTAACACTAATAAATGGGCTTCGATATATTTCTATGCGCTCAAATTCCAAAACTCTCCCTTGAAATTGGGGATATATATACTGCTAAACTATGAGGCCAATAAATTAACAAATACAAAAATAAGGTTCAAATTTGCCAAATTCATCTTACAAACAAACTGGAACGAACCTTTTATCAATCGAACTCTAACCAAACCCTAATATGTAGATTGGCTTGTCTAACGAACCTACTTGTGGTCCTAGAATCATGCACTGGTCCAAACCTCTCTCGTGGTGAGAGGCCTTTTACTTTTATTGGGCTAAGCATTGAGGTGGCCCATCCAAAATCAATCCATCTCGAACACGAATGCATGGGACTGCAAACGAGCCGAGTTGGGCTGAGCCGAGCTTTGGGTTGCTCAAGCTTGATTATTTAAGTTTGAGCCGGATTTTGGTATGGTTGAGTTTGGTTCGTTTGTTTACGAGCTTGTTCTCAAACGACTTGATTCATTTGCAACCCTAAATTATAACGAGGAAAAATTAGGAATTAATATAAGAAAGTCTAAAAAAGGACTTCTATATACTTGGTTTATATTGGAAATAAAAAAAATTAAAGCTAAAAAAAAAAGTCATGCATAGGTTTTTTTTTTATGAGTCTAAACACAAGATTATTCATGAACTTGCTACAAGCTTGTTCATGAATACAAACGAGTCGAGTCTAGAATATGTTTTGAACTTGACTTGTTTATTAAACGAGCCTAAATTTTAAGCTTGAACTTGACTTGTTTATTAAAAGAACAAATCGGAGCGAGCTCTTATCGAATATGTTTTGAATAGCTCAAGAACAGCTTGGTTCATTCGTAACCCAGTTATGCTCATACTGTGCCTTATATTTAGAGTTTGTTTGAAATAAACTATGATTATTCCTTATTTTTTCTACAAGGCTAGACAAATTTAACCAAAAATCTGACTCATCTTCAAGGGATCTGATTTCCATGTTTACCAAACAATCCCAAATTATAATCATATGAAATTAACAACCTTGCTTCATGAAATTTGAAGGAGTTGTACGAGCTCGGAGGGAGAACATTTCTGGTACTGAATCTTGCACCGGTAGGTTGTTATCCGGCATTGCTGGTGGAGCTACCCCACCAGGGCTCCGACTTCGACCCGTTTGGATGCTTGGGGTCCTACAACAAAGCAGTGGTGGACTATAACAACATGCTGAAGGAGACTCTGGCCCAAACCAGAAAAGCTCTTCCCAATGCCTCTCTCATATACGTGGACACTCATTCTGTGTTGCTAGACCTCTTCCAACATCCGACAAATCATGGTGTGTATATATATATATATATATATTCTTTTTTCTTGTCCAAGAATCAAACCCAGCATGGGCATCTCATGGTGGACTCATTCTGTGTTTCTCATTAAAAAGAATTTTTGGGTAAAATAAAAAGATGACAGAATTTTTGGATAAACAAAACTTATAAATAGGACGTATGGATAAATACCCCAATTTCTTTTGAAACTTAAAGTTGATTTTGAGTCTGTTTAGATGTCACACTCTTACTAGATTATAGGTTTTAAAATTGAACTTCGTGGATCCTCAGTCTAGACCCAATCACTGCGGGAGTAGATTTAGGATACCCTATTTGGAAAAAAAAAAACAGAAAAGAATTTGACCCTTTGATTTTAGCCAAAATCACTTTAAGTATAAAAATTAGTTTTGAAATACAGTTTTTATACACAAACTGGTTTTTTTACGCTACTAGTGGCGGAAGAGAAAACTCTAAGAGATTAACAATATATGGGCGGCAAGCTCAAATTTCTATTACAATATGAAATTATAATAAAGTCAAGGACAACGCTATGCATCGCTACAAGGTATCACAACAAGAAAGAAATGTTGTATATTTTCTAAACTATTCATCGGCGATTTTCAAAAACTGTACTCATTTTTTCTTTGGAGCCGTATTTGTAGTGGTTTATAGACTTAAATGGCAAATACCTAGTTGGATCAAAAAACTTATTCAAGAATTATACCATTGGGTAAATTCCCAACAAAGTTTGGATTCAAAAACCCTAAAAATATTTTTTTTTTTAAAATTACTGTCTCATAGTTACTAAAAATTTCCTAAAACTGATGTTTAACACACACACACACACACACACCCCCCCGCCGTTTCGGATATGAAAATTGCCCTTAAAACATAGCATTAATCATGTCGTAGAGCTCATAATAAACTTTTCTAATAGGAGTCTTTTGCACGATTTCATAACCGAGCAAAGGGAGATTCTACTTCCTCCCTAAAGCCCTTCTTGGAATCCAACAACTCTTAGAATTCATCCCCAATTATACATTCTACATAAATTATGTATATATTTATTTATTTTTAGCCAAATGATAGAAACTTACTCAATTCTATTCTGAATCTCTCTTAATAGTAATAATAAACATCCATGTGTATCTCTTAAAAGTAGAAACACATCTACTTATTTTTTATTTTTATAAAACATCTACTCATTGTACTGTTTGAACTAATCATGGGTACTAATTTTTATTTGTTTTGAACTATTGAGCAGGGCTCAAGCATGGTACCAAAGCATGTTGTGGACATGGAGGTGGTGCCTACAATTTTGACCCTAAAGTTTACTGTGGAAATAGCAAGGTGATTAATGGGAGCACTGTGACAGCAGGAGCTTGTAGTGACCCATACAACTATGTAAGCTGGGATGGGATACATGCCACAGAAGCTGCAAACAAGCTTATTACATCGGCCATTCTCAGTGGCTCTTTTTTTTATCCTCCTTTTCCAATTCACCAGCTCTGTGACCTCCAACCTATTGGCTGATCTAATCTTTATTTACTTACAAATTTTGATTAATCTTATATACTAAATTAAAACCCTGTTTAGTTGTTATAAATCTGTTTTATTTTAAATTGAACTTAATTACTAGCTAACTCAATTGATTAACAAATATACTTACTTTACTAGTATATTGGTTAACTCAATAAAATATCAGAGGCCTGTTTGAGAATTTCAGGAAGTGGTCAAGCTGGTTTTAAGGAGGAGTGAATGTGATCTGATCTAGTTTTCAAAATTCTCAAACAGACTCTTAATGTTTACTTCATTGGGTTTCATTTAATTATTGTTTGGTGAATTCCTCTCTAACATTATTGTTCAGCTTCATCCAAAAGAAAAGGAAGAAAAGGAAAGAAAGGAAAAAAAAGAAGGTATAAATCTAGAATAACCCAAGAAAGTAAATTATAGAATTCTTGCCCCTAACACACACGAGAGAGAGAGAGAGAGAGAGAGAGAGAGAGAGATCAAAGTGCAAGCAGAAATGGCCATTGATGAGAACATTTCACAATCTCCAAACAAGTTTTCTATAATCAATCTACAATTCAAAGAATAACAAATGTATCTTCACTAGGAAAAAAATGGTAAATTACACCAAAAAAATCAATTTTGACAATCAAAATGCAAGCAGAAATGCCCATATTGATGACAACATTTCTCCAAACAAGTTTCCTATGATCAATCTACAATTCAAAGACAAAGATATGTTCACAAGTAAAAAGAAAAAAATAATGTAAATTAAACAAAAAGAAAAAGAGTCATGGAACATATTCATTTTCAAGAACTGGCTGGGTTCTAATGGATGTTGCTGAAGGCATTTTGCTTCTCCCAATCCAAATTGAATCAAAAGCCACACTTTTTTCACTCTCTCTCTCCATCTCTTTCATTTTCTTCTTCCTCACCAGTTTGTAAATCCCAATCCCAACCAGCCCAACCAAAATCAACCCAACAAATCCACCTACAAATCCTACCACCCACCATTTCCACAACCTCTCTTTCTTTTTCGGCGAAGGAGGAGGAGGAAGAGGCGGCGGCGTTGGTACCACAATAGAAAAATGGCCCTGGCCTCGTGAAAAACATAAATTTGGCCTATTCATATTGCTCATTTCAACTGACCCACCAAGACCAAATTCAACACATTTCAATGTCACATTTTTTTCTACTTCTTTAGGCACAGTAACATTAGGAAACAGGATGGAAATTGGGTCTCCCTCTATGCTCAACTCGAGCCTTTTATCGCCTATTGCGCTTAAATCCGATGCATTGTAAACCATGAAGCCTACCACAGGAGCAACAAGTGTATATCCTGGTACCTTATAGTAATCAGAAGACAAACTGCCCAAATTTTGGTAAATTATAGCTAGTCTTTTTACAAAAGGAATTGGTATGATCCTTGCTGGGATTTGAATAAATGCAGTGAAATTCGATCCTCGTGCCCAAAAACTCCCACTTCGAAGTCCAACTACTGAAACTTCCATGTCAGAGAAATTAGCAGGGAGGGAAACGTTGTATAGAATGCTCGTGGGACGCTTCGCTAGTGCTTTCTGAGCATAATCATGAACAAAAGTATCTAGAGAATCAGAATTGTACCTATTGGAGCCGTGACCAAATGACAAAAATGAGAAAGAGAAGAACATCCAGATGATTATGTGCCAGCTTCTTCTGTTGGACCCTCTCATGTTGAATTCTCACAATTTGAATTCCCCATACAGTTTACCAAAGACCCAAATCCATTAGAACTCTAGAGAAATACTTTGTGGTCCTTTTGATATAAGAAAAATGGGAACAAACCCAGCAATCTCTAACCAGAAAACTCCTTATTCAATCCACTTTTTGGGACTAAAAAGACTTACAAATAGTGCAAATTAATATAGAGAACTGGGATCGAACCCAATCTCTGGGTTCGATCCCAAACTTGAGAGAAGAACTTTCTCACCAAAAACACACAATGCAAGCCCAAGAATTAATAGAAGATGTGCCTATACTTTTGAGAAGGTGGGGGAAAAAAAGAGACCAAAAATCACCTCATCAACTGCATAGGCTTAATGGAGATTACAGCACTCTGATTTTTGCAGATTTTGTTTGTTTTCGTCGAGTCATTCTTGGCATTGCCTAAAAACAGGAAGCTATTTGAGTTGTTAAGGGAGAAGGTGATGGAAAAAGCAACAATTGGAGATGGGTCCGGTGCTTGTTTTCTATGATAAGAGGCAGCAATATTAGCCTGCCACCCACCCACAAAAACAAAGGATTCTTTTTGAGCTGTTCATATAAAAAATATATATATTTATGTGTATGTGTTTTGATTCCTATTCAGTTGGGTTAGTTGGTTCTAGAGAGAGAAAGTGGGAGAGAGAGAGAGAGAGAGAGAGAGATGGGATTGGTTATGACAGACGGCTCCAACAAAGTCTTTAAGAGTGGGATGAGACCACAGGAGAGGACGAAGTTGTGCAGCTCCAAAAAAAAAAGTATGGTTATTTTAGGACAACTGTTAAAATTGATTAATAGGGCGCATTTTTTTTAATCAATCATTTTAAAACCCCAAATTACCCTTTATTGGTTGTAAAGATTATGGGCTTTGGTGTGATTTAAGGGGGGTATTGTTGTCTTTTTCATATGGAGGGCCTATAAAATTTCTAAAAATTATTATTTTTTTTTTAAAAAAAATTAAGTGTAATATTCTTATGCTTTAGTAAAATAAAATGGAAAAATAACTTTGGGAATGTAACAGTTGGGTAGTAGGTTGTTTATGTGGCCGGCAGCTTCCTTTCTGACACGTGGACGGTGATACGTTGTTTGGAAACAATCTCGTGTTACTCGGTCAACTTAGAAAGAAGTGATGGGAGGTTAGGCAATGAGACCTAGTCAATAGTCATCTGGGGAATACTGGGCCTGCGTAAATTTAGGCCACATGATGGAGAGGCTTGGTCCAGTTGAGTAGTCCCATGTTGGTTGAAGGTTGAAATGTTCCAACTCAAACCCATCTTAGCTATTCCCATGGGATAGGGAAAATAGTTTTTCATATTTTTCGGATTCTTGGGAGAGAGTGTTCTCGTATCAACTCGTGTCTCAATTTATATGGTTAATTGGATGCGTTGTATTATAATGATTAATTGATGTGGATTGTCATATCTACATTTTTTACGTGTTCGTTTTTTGAGTAATTTTTTTCGAAAGGACTTGTGTGGCCATCAATATTAGCAAGTTATATGAGTTGACTTGGGATGAAATTGCTCGGAGGTATATCATTTTTCATTCAAAAAAAATATAAAAATCTAGCCGATTAAAATGAAATTTGACCGATTTTGATTTTATCATTATTGGTAAGTAAATTTAATTTAAATTTTCTTTTTATATAAATCCGTTTTGTCTTTTGAAGAAGATGAAACGCAATTCTTTTACGCACTAGTATTAAATTGATTTTTTTTTTTTTTAAATAATAATAAATAGCTTTAGGAGAATAAATGGTTCATCCAATTTTTAAAATTCCCTAACACTTGATGCCTTAGGAATCAATATGTTTCAAGTAGGGGTGGCAAATTGGACCCATACCCACTTAATATTAATGGGTATGGGTTGGTACATTTTAACAAATGGGTAATAAATAGGCCACCCATTAAAAATCCATTTATAAGCGGGTAATAAATGGGTACCCAGTGGGTACCCATCGGGTCAATGATCAACCCCTTTAAAAAAATGAAGGTTGAGGTTAGGGGTGGGAATGGATTGGACCACAAAATGATCGTTATCCATTTATGACCCATTTAATTAATACAATGTCTTGACCCAACTATACCCATACCCATATATCACGGGTCGACCCATTCCACCAACCTATATACCATGGGTCGACCTTTTTCTTCCTTCATTTTTTTTTTTTTTTTTTAAACATAGATACATGACTACAAAAATATTTAAAATAAAATAAATTTGTTGCATTTAACAACAAAATTTACTCTCTCTTCTATGTACAAATCTTATCCAAAATAAAATTGCAGCATTTAACAACAAATTTTCATTTTAATATATTTTGGCATTCTGCGCTTCTGTAGGGTCCGTTGCAGAATATATTTAAAAAAATCGACCGTTTGATAAAATACTCATCTTATGAATGTCATGCCTACCAAAAATCACAATGATCCAACGGTTTCTTTTTAAAAAAATTGACTGCAAAATTTTAACAATTTGAATAATTATAAGAACGCAGTTTTTGTAGTCAGTTTTTCCAAAAACTGACCGTTGGATCACTGTTATTTTTGGCAGGCATGACATTCATAAGATGAATATTTTATCCAACGGTTGATTTCTCAAAACATGTTTTGCAATTGATTCTACAGAAGTACAGAATGCCAAAATATATTAAAATGAAACTTTGTTGGTATAAGGGCAAAATAAAATTTTTGCACTTATATATATATGATTGTGGAGTGCGGATATAAAGGGGTGGAGCGCGGATATCATCCGCATTTCTTAAATGGAAGTTTAAGTGAGATGACATCACATAAGAAGTGTATCTTATGTGATATCATAGTATAGAAATAAATCTTATAATATTCTCGTACTGTTATAAAGAGAAACTTCTACAAATTAAATCATTTCTACACATTTTCTTGCAAAAAATGTGTAGCTACTTTTCGCATTCTGATTTTTGCTTCAATTTTTTATGGATATAGGGTGCATTACATAGTTAAATATTAGCTTAAAACTAAAATTTACCGTGAATAAGAAAATGGTGGAACCCAAACTTGGGAGAGCACGGTTTGCCCAACAATTGAGTGTTGAAATTTGACCTCATTCATTTCATATGCTTCTGTTGTGATTTGAACCCAAACTCATTTTTCCTACGATCTGTATGTTCAAAGAGATAATGTTTCGAGTTTGTTGCCTTATCTTTTCATGTGGAAAAATTAGTTGGGTGAGTCTATCTAAAACACACACATATATTAATTTGATGATTTTCTGTTTAATTTCATTATTTTTAAGTTTTGAAATTGAGATCTTAAGCTAATATGCCTAGCTTTTGATGTAATTAACATATCCAGATAGAAGCAATTGAATGGAATGGTCTCTTGTTGATAATGTGAATATTGATATAATTTAGATCTTTGTTATTTTAACTACTTAAGATGGGATTATGCTCGCTGTTTGAATTGTTTTTTTTTTCTTGTGAATCATTCATTGTCGTCCTGTTCTAATAATTTTTCAATTGCTTTTCAGGTGAAGGATAATATGTGATTATTCTGGATAAGATTTGTACATAGAAGAGAGAGAGAGATAATTGTTTTTGTTGAGAATTTAAATATAACATGTTAAATTTTGTTGTTAAATGCTGTAAATTTTTTTAAAATTTTTTTTTTTTTTGTTGGCGTGTATATGCTAAAAAAAAAAAAAAGAAAGGATCGACCCATGATATATATGGGTTGGTGGGTCGGGTTGACCCATGATATATTGGTATGGGTATAGTTGGGTCAAGTCATGATATTAGTTAAATGGATCATAAATGGGTAATGGTCATTTTGTGGCCCAATCCATACCCACTCATTTGCCACCCCTAGTTTCAAGTTTGATTCTCTACCATATATGGGACAAGCTACTAGCTATGTTTTTTCGGATGATAACTGATATAAATTGGACAATGATCTTAATTGTGTGCAAGAATTAGTCAAATGGTATGGAATAAATGCAAAGAAATTACTGTTAACAGAGGGAGAGAGTTGAAGACCCCTTAGGTGTTAATGATACTAATGGCTACTCATTATGTAAGTGGGAGTTTAGGATTAGGTTAAAAATTCTTCACCTGCAAGGACAGTCACAACACACAACCTACCATTAAGTTTTTATATAAGAGCATTTTCAATGGGAGCTTCTATTTGAGTCTTTCATTTCTATATTTGGGAGTACTATAGTGCCAAAATGGGAGCTCCTCCCATATTTGGCACTACTATGCTCCGATGGGGAGCTCTCTCATACATGACTTTATTGTGCTTTAAATTGGAGGGAAGTGAAGTAGAAATATGATACAAGGTATTTAGGAGGAAATGACAGTTGCCAAATAATTTACCAAATATGGAAGGCATTGATGTCATTGCCAAATTTGGGAGTCATGGATGTCATCCCATTGGAGCACTCTTTTTTTGGGTATGGCTCCCAAATCTGAAACGACAACCCCATATGGAAGCCCATTGGAGATGCTTTAATTCCATCTTTTCTTCTCTTCATTTTTGTGTTGGATTTTGCAATGTTGATCACAGTTCTTATATGGGGATTACCTCCATGTCATATTAAATGGACATTACATATCCCCATGTGAGAAAAGTAGTATGTTGACTGATTGCTATCAAAGTAATATTTTTGTTTCGTGTTTAATAATGTATTATTATATAAATAAACTGTGTTTAAGTAATATTATTATTGTTTTTATTATTTTTCAAACATAATAAACTTACTTTTATTTCAAGTCCCTAATATTAATAAAGAATAGGTATCAATGCATTTTTATGTATTTGTGCTTACCTCACTCAACCAATTACAGGATGACAGATAGAAGGTATTATTGCTATAATAATTGAGCCATTGGGAAACTGACAAGTGGAGCGATAGATAAAAGGAAGGTAGTCGATCATTGGAGAATGTAAGGTCCGATCCTATGCACATATATGCTTACTTTAGCTAAAGTAAGCATGAAACTTGTAGATAATCGTGGGATACATATTTTAAAAATTCAATTGGTTGATTAGATACTCTCTTATAGATGTCATGCATGCCAAAAATCACAGTGCTCCGATGTCAGCATCTTCAAATAAAGTAGGCACGAAACTTTTATGTAATTGTTGGATACATATTTTGAAAATTCAATGGGTTGATTAGATACTTTTCTTATGGGTATCAAGCATGCCAAAAATCACAGTACTTCAATGTCAGCATCTTAATTATAAAAAGTTGCGACCGATGAAAATTATCATAGTTTTTCTCATTTATATTTTTAAGAAATTGACCATTAAATTACTATGATTTTTTATATGCATAACATGCATAAGGTTAATACGTATCCCACAATTATCTACTAGCTTTATGCTTACATTTATATGAAAACGTAACTGCTGCAAGAAATAAGAACAAATGAATGCCCACACCTTAAAGAAAGTAAATGAAAATATGAGAGAATTGAATGTGGATATAAATATGAATGAATGAAAACCAGGATAGTGGCAGTTATAGAAGGAGGCGGTTATTCATTGAATTGGTTGACAAATTTGTATCTCTTTTTCTGTAAGCTAGTTGTAATATTTCCACACTAAACTTCTTCTCCACTCTAATCATTGAAGTTGTACATGTAATCCTTCGTATCTAAAGGGATTTCAAATCCTTCTCCACTCTATTTCAGATAGTAATTAGGCTTGAAGATTTGAAGTAAGGCTTAGGCCTATTTGTATGTTCTATTTTGAGATTCAAGGGTAAAAAATTTCATGTCTTAAATTAATCTCCTTGCGGTAAACAGGGCCGGCCTTGAGGGGAGGCCCAAGAGGCCTCTGCCTTGGGCATCCAAAAACTGATGAATTTTAGAGGCACTCACTTCAACCCAAATTTACCTACATAAGGGCCATCAGTCCAAGCCCCAAAAAATAAAAATTCAACCTATTAATTGAAATCAATCCAGCCCAAAGAGTGGTGAGCAAAAAAAAAAAAAATTTTTTGAATAGCCCAAAGTCAATCCATTCAAAATTCCAATGACCCAATGTCCCAATCCAGGAGCCTGCCCAATTTCCCAAATCTCATGAGCCACCGCCCACCAGCCTGCCCATTTTTCCAATTAAAATTTCCCAAATCCCAACCCAGTTTCCCAAACCCCAATACCTCATTTCCCCCACACACGCAGGTTGCCTCTATTCGACTCTTCCTTTCGCATCTCTTCCTCTCACAGTCTCAACTCAGATTTCAAATTTCCCAAATCTCAAACCCAATTTCTCAAACCTCATTTCCCCCACACACGTAGGAAGACCGCAGACCTCTACCTCTCGTCTCAGATTTCAATAACTAAAATTTTGCCAAAAAAAAAAAAAAATTTTAGTTAATAGAGGCATCATTTGAGGATCTCTCCTAGAGCATCCAAAACCTTAGGGTCAGCCCTGGCGGTAAATTAGTATAATTTAGCTTAAAGTTCTCTTAATGGAGACAATTCGAATCTTTTTAAACAAAATAAAAGTAATGTTGCGTGGACCAAAATTTAATTCCAAATTTTTAAACCAAATAATATACAACTAATCTTCTACTTCCCTGCATTTTAAAAATACTAAAAATATAGGATATTGCACGAAAATAGTCAATCAGATAATCTATCTAGCAATCATATCTTTTGATTTAAAAAATTTGGTCCATATAAAATGTTTCAATTGATAGATAGTTTAAAATGGAAATCTGTTTCTTGAAAGTGATAATAAATGCTACCAGTCTAACCAAGAAAAAAAAAAAAAATGCTAAATGTCCCTAAAAAAAAAATTTCCCAAGCGATAGGGCCTTTAATCTAATCCTTAATTTATTTTTATTTTATTTTATTTTTATCAATTTAATCCTTAGAATTGTAAAAGGCTGGGATAGATTAAGAGAGTTTGAATTTGGTGTTGATTTGACACATGATCAATACATGTTGATCACTGTTGGATGGCCGACACATGTGCAAGAAAGGAAATCCAATGGTTCAAATAAGAAATGCTCAAATCTTGTGTGTTTTGGATCACCTGTCAGATCCATGAGCCTTTCTTATGTGAGTCATTAGATCCTTTTTCTTACACACGTGTTGACCATCCAACGGTGATCAACAAGTCCTATCAGATCAACAACAGCAAATCCAAATCTAGATTAAGAACACTCTAGGGATATACTTTTTAAGAACACATAATATAACTCGCGGACAAATCATTTGCAGCTATTTTAATTAAAAAAAGTTTAATGTTTCTAATTTTTGTGTCCGTAGCAATGATCTAATTATTTTATTTTATTTTATCACATTCTTCCCTCATAAAAATGAAAGATTTGAATTAAATAGAGATATATTTTTACAAACCCATATGAGAGAGAAGGAGAAGCATAAGCCATGAAACGTGGATTTTCAGATAGGAAAATAGCCAATGAGGATGCTCATTTCCTCCACGTGTCACTCAAGGGAATCACTGTCTGAGAGAGAAGAACAATATGGTGGATAAATACCTGCGAATGCACAAATAAAGTATAAAAATTTTATAATCAGAGAAGACTCATAAACAATCAATTCTCAAAACCAGACAGGAATCGTTTGGGCGGCCAACCAATCCATGGCGACGGCGTATGCGGTGGCAGCATCTTCTTCTACCATGGCGGCTACTGCTCTGATGTTGCCACGTGTCCCCACCACCACTCGTTGCTCTGCATTTCCTTGCCTCCCTCCTCGCTTGTCCACCCAATCTTTTCCCACTTCCTTCAAACACTTTTCGGGTACTGTGTTTTTTTTTTTTTTTTCTTCTAATTTTTATACTATGTTTGGTTGTTGAGAAAATGTAGGAAAAGAGAGCAACACTACTTAGGACCTAAGAGAACAAAAACCCTCCAATTAATTAAGCTCAATCTAACAGTTTCTGTGTGCTGTGTTTTTATCTTTTTCTCTGCGGCATTTCCTCGAGCACATAGGCTTTTGTGTGTGACCAAATGTCCACAAAAGTCATGGAGGAAAATGCTCTGTTTGGTTACTGAGAAAACCGAGGAGAAGAAAAGTGAAAGGATATGTTTTCTGTTGTTTTGGTTTCTAAAGAATCGAAGAGTTGACTCAACTGGGCCTAGCATTTGTGGTATGCATAGGCGAGTGGTGCTTTTATTTTTTCTCAGGTCTCAAATTATGAAATATGTTAGGTGCAAATTTTCATCTATTTTCTCTTGAACCAAACATGGAAAACAAATTGCGGATATACCGCTTATTTGGCTCACATCACAATTATTAATTTATTATTATTATTTTTGGTCTGGATGGTTTCCTTTTCAATAAAATGTGGGGTAGTTAAGGTGTATTTCTTTTCGCATTGTCATTTTAGCTGACCCCATGTAGTTGGGAATAAGATTTTGTTAAGTTGTGTATTGCCATTTCTACTCTGGTAGTAGATGCCATCTCATGAACATTTTCACATACATTATCAATATCAAATGAGTTCAGGGGCAGCTATACTTGCTAGTGTCACATGTAATTTCATACCTGATTATTTCCATAATTTCCTGGGATTTAATATCAAATCCCTAAGATAAACGACAAACTACTGTTAATGCAAAGCCCCCCAGGAAACACACACATGCAAAATATTTGAATTTGCATGGCTTTATCTTGCTGTATGATGTGGGATCTGGGGACCCAAGTTGGTGGACTTGGAGTGAGGGTGGGAATAGTAGTAAGAGTGGCAAGAGTGCCAAATATAAACACTCTAAGATATGTTGTACCTTTAGTAACCATGCAAGTATTTATATTAACACATGCATGCAAGAGTCGTCAAAGTTTGAACTTATTTGACAGTGTGGGACTACCTTACCTGCTCAAGATGGTGCTCCCTCTTCCATAGGAAGCTTTTCAAGCATGACTAAACAATAATCTTGAATTAGAGACAAGACACAATGCTAGACCCATGAGGCAATGATAGTGATTTTTGGTTGCCCAATTCATTTGTGAATTCACTACGTTCAATATGTATAATTATCTATGTGTTTGCATTGGGGACAATACACAATGCTATACATGCTTCGGAATAAGCCAAGCTTTAATGTTTGTGTTGGCAATGAATAAGATCAAATACTCATTTGTCAGATGAGGTTCCCTGGTTTATGCTTTTTGTACATGACTTGTTGTTGATTGATGATAGAGCAGAATATAGTGCTACACTAGATTTATTGTAAGAATTAGAACTGGAAGGCTGTGTGGTGATGATGACATTAAAAGGAAAGTCGCTTTAGAAACATCTCATAAGGTTTGCATGATGCTGATAGAGAACTTATCCCTCTATGGAGCAGAGTTTTGGCCAGAGCTTAAACAATGAGCATCTAGATATGATGACTAAAGTTGGATGAGTTGGCTTATGGCTATAATGAGGAAAAAATTAGAATTTTTTTTTTACAAGGGCCAAGAATTGATCCAACAGGTGACGAATTAAATGAGCGCCAACAAAATTAGATGGCTTAGCCACCAGGTGTGCTAATGATTTAAGACAGCATTGGTGCAAGGAGGAAGTACAGCTGGAAGATACAAAAGGACAAGAGGATGGCCAGAAATAGCGTGAATGGAAACAATGAGAAAGATCTGAAAGTTCTTAAACAAAGATAAGGTTAATTTTAGAATAAGGTGTTGCTGACCCCAGAGTAGTTCAGATAGAGTCTGGATAATAATGACCGTGATGGTTCTGCTGATTTCTCCCAAGGACCACCTGTGTGCCTTTATCAAAGAAGGCAACTATGGAAGAAGGAGAGACAGCGTTTGAAGTTTTTGAGGTCGATTCTTTTCAAAAGCTCTTATTATTGAATGTATGCTAGAGATGAAGAAACTACATGCATCTTCATTTGGGATGATTGTAACTCTATCATCAATATGTCACTTGCCATGGATCTGAGTTCATCAATACCCAACGAATTGGATATAAGAATTTCTTTGGAAGCCTTTAAAGCTTAAGGAAGATAGTTGACAGTAAGAACCACTTGATTTCTTTAGGACAGGCCAATTCACAAGAGGAATCAATTCCCATATAATCGATCAATGGGGATGTACTAGTTTCAAATGCAGATGGTTGCTGATCCCTCCCTTGTAACAAAAAGAAAAACAGACTCCATCAATGCAAATGGATGCATTTTAAATTCTATGAGAAACAAGATGGACTAGTTTCAAATGCCATGTCAAGTGGATTAGAATGTTTACATTACCATGGGACATCCAAATCGCCCCCACCATCTTTCCCAAGTACATCTGAAGGGTTACAAGTGTGGAATTCTTCTTTTTTATTTTTTATTTTTTTATAGGGTTCCAGCATTTATGGGCAGTCACTGTCAGAAAAGGAGTGAAAACTATATTCCCCCATTGTTTGCTGATCCCCAAGTTGACATTTTTACTCAGCTTATCCATGTCAGCACATAAGTGTTGAGTTTCACGGATCAGTAGCGAACTTTTCCAAGTTAGTAACTTGGTCTTGTTAGTGTAGCTTAAAAGGATGCCCTTATCTTTTACGCTCTGCTTTAGTATGATGAACAAGAATATTCCAAAATTTCATAACCGTAGGCTTTATGCTTATGTTTTTTTTCCTCTTTGAAACAGAATCCCGTAGGTTGTCTCAGCTCCCAATCAGAGCTTCAGAAGACGCATCTGGTCCTGTTGATGCTGGAGAAATATTCACAGACCTAAAGGAGAAGGTGAGAAACAGTTTGAACATAGTACCGTGGGAGAAAGGACTAGTCACTTCTTTTCTGTAATATGTTCTGATTGATCCATTTCCGGTCTAACTTTTCTTTGCTTCCTAACATAACAGATCTTGATTGAGTAATTTTGATTGTTGAATCAAATTTCTTCTGTTTATCATTAATAGTGGGATGCAGTTGAAAACAAGTCAACAGTAATTCTTTACGGAGGTGGGGCAATAGTTGCAGTTTGGCTCTCTTCAATTATTGTTGGTGCCATCAACTCAGTCCCTTTGGTGGGTGGTTTGTTCAAATAACATACTTGATTCTTTTTTTTTTTTAAATTGGATTTTCATCTAGGATTTGGATGTTTTTCCAGTTTTTGAACAGCCTGGCCTCTTTATTTATTTATTTATTTTCAATTACCATTGTTACCAGCTTCCAAAGATCATGGAGCTGGTAGGGCTTGGATATACAGGATGGTTTGTCTACCGATACCTTCTCTTCAAGGTAAAATCTGAAGACTAAAAACTTAGTATGCTCAAAATTGAAACTATTTTTCATGCGCTTGGATTTTATGTTGAGGTCTTGAGGATCTTACTTGTTTTGGGTATTCAGATAGCTATTATTCAATACTATTTCACATTCATTCCCCCAATGGATATGGTGACCCACTTAGTATAGGGAAAAATATAAATAATTGAAAATTTTGTGCATTTTCAAATTGAGCACTGGAAGGACATTTGAACTGAAATCTGTTGGTTATTGTCTTTGCTATTCGATGTATCTCAACTCCAGGTTTTTAATTTGTTTTCTGCAGTGATCTTGTTTTTAGTCATCACCCAAAAGTTTTTGAATTCTGTAAAAAAAATATGAGGTCTATAAAACTTGACTCATCTCAATTCAACTCATCCATATCCCCAATTACTTGGGGCACAAAATGTTGCATGTTTATATGTTTGAAATGGCTTAAATTCCTGAAAGTGTTGAACCTGACAGAGATTTGTGGGTAGTTTATAACCATGTTCATGTCTTCTTTGAAGATCTTTTTCGTTCTGTGTCTTGAAATGCAAGTGCTGATACTGTGATCCATGCCAAACCATATTTACCTTTTGTTTGGCTTGTACAACGACACTAACAAATGACATAATTTCTTTTCCTCAGTCAAGCAGAAAAGAACTAGCAACGGATATTGAAGCTTTGAAGAAGAAGATTGCAGGAACTGAATAGATCCACATTATTGTGTGGCAAGTGTAGCTTTATGTTCACTTTCTATTATCAACTTACATTTGGTTGTGTATCTCATGTAAAAGAGGCATTAGGTTCCTGTAATGTTAGAACAGTTTCATCTTTTTCTTGTTGCTCTGTTTCTCTTGTATTTCTCCAGATTCATCCTCTGAATAAGATTTGGCAATTTGTTTGCATTTGGCTCAAATTGAATACAATTGCTGCAGTGCCATGTTTACTGTTTCCCAAGTTCATTATATGGTAATTTTAAACTTTTGACCCGTATCTATGCTTTATATGGATTCTGGCTCAGATTTGAATACTGCATGTGGTAAGATTTTAACCCCCCTCATATTTTCTTACTTTGTTTGTTTTGTTTTTTTGATGT
>JAESVK010001078.1:374763-389510 GCA_017140935.1 Hamamelis virginiana
TATGAATAAAGTCAATTTTCATTTTACATTGACAGTACTAACTGAGCTTGGATTTATGATGGGCTGAAGCATCGAATATAGTAAAACCCCTCAAAGTTATTCACGTCAAAATTGAGATGCAAAAAAATTCACTTATTTTTGTTTGGTGAGAATAAAAATTTTGCCAGTAACTTTAAATATCAATAATAATAAATTTTAGTCAATTAGCCGGAAAGTCTATCACTTAAAGCAAACCACCACAAATTTATTAAATGCAAGAATCGAACCCATTACCTTCTAAATGAGAGCTCTGGCCAAAGCTAACCCCAATTGGTTCTTCAATGAGATTTAAAGCACAAACATAGATAGAATTAGATAAATTTTCCTTAGCCAATATTAAAAAAAATAATAAAAAATTTTGGTAAATCCCTTAGCAAATTGAAAAATAAAATAATACAGGGGAGTATCATGAGAATTCTAAAATATCATTTCCACCCATGAGATTTCGGTAATAGCATTGACCTCCTAGTATATATACTTTTCAACTCACTCTCCTCCCAGTGTGTACCAGAGAGAGACGAGAGGGGGCAGTGAAGCTTCGTAAGAACACAAAGGCGTAGCCCTAGTCTGCAGTCCCTTGCCTTGTCGTCAACGTCGCCGTCGCCGGTAAATCTCCTTCTTCTTTTTTTCCCTCATTGTTCTTACTATCCGTTTGGTTCTCGGGAAATAGTGAGAAATGAAAGGAAAATGCATGAGAAAGGAAGATTAGGGATTTTTTTTGTTGATTCTTATTTGATTGCTTTTCCTCAGTATCTCTCAATCTGAAAATGTTTCCACGCTTAGGGTTTTGAACTTTAGGACAAGTTGTCAGACAAAAACAGCTTTTAAATTTTTTTTTTCCTTTTCATAAGCTTTACCCGCTTGTTTGGTTTCTGAGAAATCAGAGGAAAAATAGAGTATTACGAATTATAGCCAAACAGGTAAATCTCCTTCTCTTTCCGGCAAAAAGAGAGAAAAGGAAAAACTTAAATCATCGAAGCCAAATAGCTTTTAGGCTCAGTTTCAGGTCCTAAAGAGTGAAACTTTTGATTGAAAGTTATAATTTCTCATCTTTTCTACATTTTCTTGGGAACCAAACAGAGGATATGTGCAAAATGCTCATTTATGTTTCTCTGACGCAAGTTCTACGGAAATTGGTCATTGTTTTGGAATGACTATATGTGTTAATATGTCCTTTTCTTGTATTCCATTATCTTAGAAGTCTAGGTGATAGTGTTAAGGATGTTCCGAATCGCTGATACTACAAAATCGAAAGCTTTTACATCATCTATTGAGTACCTAAGCTGCCAATTTCAACAACGATGCTCTGTAAGTCGAACGGCAAAAGGGAAAGGAAAGTTAAAAGAGGGGCAGCCATTGAAGCGGTCGAAGATCTCGATAAAAAAGGGTTCAGCGGATTCTTCTGCCAGAGTTGGCAAGATTGATTCGAGGGATCCCGAGGGAAACTTGGAGAAATTATGCTTGAATGCTCCAACGCCAGTACGATTCTTAAGTCCTAAACGAAGGAAACGAGAAGCTGAGAGAGAGAAACTTGGTCTCATAAGTGAAGGTCGAAAGCGAGAGATTGAAATGTTGAAGAAGAAAGCAAAGGAGGGAAACATAAAGGAATCACCAACAATCATCGGGACTCCAGGTTTAGATTTGATTTCGTTAGGTTTGGTTGATGAGAAAGATATTCCGAAGTATGAGCTGACGGTTGAAGATGGTCGGCGGCTTGCGAAGGAGTACAGTAGGGTTTTGATGAGACGGCATAGGGCAAGACAAGCAGCAGAGTCTACAATTTTGCGATTGAAAAAGGAGGCTATTGAAGCCCTCCCTGAACATTTGAAAGCGGCAGCTTTGGTACCAGATTTGACTCCATTTCCTGCCAATCGCTTTATGGCAACTTTGACACCACCAATTGAAGGGTACATTGAGAAGATCATGGAGGCGGCAAAGAAGAGCAGTGGGAAGGAGAAGCTCAGATGATCATAGGTTAGGAATCTCAATTTATTCTATTGTTTTCTTCTGCTGAATTTGTTCTTGGATCTCTTTGTTTTCCTTGTGAAATCTATTCCAAACATATATGCTGTGGATCCTAACTCTGACATGGTACAAATATTTAAATTTAAAATTTTAGACAGTTTTTTTACCTATTGTCAATACTAGGTACACCTAAAATTTTTTGACAATATTTTTCTCAATATATTATACACGGGTTAAATATTTTGTAGAGAATTTCAGGAAAATTTGTTTCTTCCGGTATTGATACCAGCCACACTTATATGATATATTTAGTGACTAATGATGGAACACGTTTTCTTTAAACTCACAATTTGGAATAACTTCCCAATTCCCATAATCGATTAGTTAGGATTAATTCTCTAATTTCAAGTACAGTGCATAGGTTTATGATCAGACAATTCATTACATGTCTTTTCTGTTGCATGACATCCCAATGATTTGGGATAAATGATCCCATTATTTTTCTGAACAACATTAGATATTACAATGATTACCTAATTAGTTGGGTCTTATCTCTTGTTCAAGTAAAACAAGCTTAAGGGGAAGAAACCTTTGTTACATGGACACTTGACAGAACATGGGTATGGGTGTGAGGGGTGTGTCTGAACGCACGTACTTCTGTGCACCTAGCCAATAGGATTTCTAACAAATGAACAGTTCTTACTTCACTTTAAGCTCCCTAGGATACCTTAATAATTGATTGTGTTACATGGATAAGTCTAAATGGGTGAAGTTCTCCTATTGAATAGGTTATGCTGCAATGAAACTTCAGCTTACCCTAATGTATTGTTGAAAAAAATAATCTTACACTCGAGAATATTAATGTTGAGACATGGACTTTGCCAGAATTTTGAGTTTTAAATATAGTAACCTCTGCAACCGCCTTATAATCTTTGAACTTGAGTAGAAAGGATAAATATTCGGAGTAGAAATCGAACCACCTGATGGTAAGAATAATAGGCTCTTCCTCATTTGAGTGTAGTAACCTCTCTAAGAACCTTATAATCCATGCACCTGACTTTCCAGGATAATATCAGGAGTAGAAATGGGTTCGCCTGATGGTAAGAATTTGAGATGATTGGACAATCAGAATGGTCATTCTTTTTGTGGAAATATGCAAAAATTTTGTTAATCATATAGCCCTTGCGCATTTGATGAGAATGATTGTAGGTCAAGATAATTTCCACTTGCATTGGTCCGCATTTCACTTACTACGTGTCTTGCATCTAAGCTCAAAAGGTTAGTCATGTTAAGTCTAGTTTTCCCCCACCCCCACAGTTCAGTTGAATTTAAATCTCACTTGCCAGCAAAGAAAATAAGTGGGAGCAGTCCTAAGAATTGTGATGTCAGTGTGAATTGTGGAGGAACTTTGCATTTAAAAAGGGGGGAAAATACCAAGAGAAATTGCAACTTTGGACTAGTTAGTTTAGATTATTGATATTGTTGGGCCAGCTGAAGAGATTTTTAAGTAAGTTTCTTATCATCTGTGTTGGAAATCATCTGTTCAACGTTGCAAGTGCTGATTTGGACCTGTCAACCAACTTTAGCTTTAGATGATTTATTTTGAAAGAAGTTCACTAGGAGAGATACAAATAAACAATATTAGAGCATGCCGATTGACATTTCAGTTTTTAGAACAATAAACCCTATATGGTACACATTTTAATTTGGAATCACTGTTAGGTCTGAGTATAGAAAGCTTGCAGCGTCTTGTCTCTCCCCCCTCAAATGTCCTGCAGGTTAAGAGGAGTGGATGAGGAAACAAGGCTAGCAATATGGCTGTAAATTAGCCTTGTCTACATAAGCTGGCAAGGGAAACAATCATTGAGATGTACCAATTTACTTTATGGCATCAAATTGTGGTTCTACTAAATTTAAAGACCAAGTGGTGGATTATCCTTTGAATCATGAGACAGACAGCATAAGCTTGCAGGCAGTTGTACCTGTTGCAATGAATTATATTTCATAATCTATTGCATTTTTTTGTCATCGTGTAGTGGCAAAAATGTTTACAGTTAGACACGTTGATTATTATTTTAGGAGCCTGAGTGTTCCTGATTGCCCGTAGTTCAATAATTTCTACAGTTTTTGAAGGTTTTTGTTGTTATTGATGAGTTGTACATGCGCAGACTCCATTTGAACCACCTATTGAGATTCCCAAAAACACTTAAATAGCTGTAATGTATTGATAGCTGGCAGATGCTCATGATACTTGTGTTCTTCTCGAAAAGAGAAATCTTGTGGAATTTGATGTTGATTCATTACCCTACTTAGTGATTATTAATTCTTTTGGCATCTCTCCTGGTGCAGGTGGAATTATATTTGCAGATCTCGAGAGCTTTGAGTTTTTCGACCACAAATGGTGGTTACCAAATTTCAGAAATCTATTTTTTCGAGTTTGGGAGAGCATAGCCGCTCCGGATAACAGATGCAAGAGTTTTGTTGAAATTCAAGATTACTATTATTGTTATGCACAATAATACTTTTGGTTGGTTTATTTGATAATTAGTGTGTAATTGCTAAACCCTTGATGATTTTGATGAAATTTAGAGAAACTCGAAACAAATCAGGGAATAGTTGACAAAAAAGGTGCCACATTTGAGGACAAATACAGGGCTCAGAAAGCCCAACTCTTGTACAGCTCTGCCAAACTTTTTGATGGAAACGACTAATGATGGGCTTATGTTGCGAAGAGTGATTTTGCACAGGCAAATATCCAGTGCTTATGCAGACACAGATGGATTGCTAATGAAATAATATCTGAAAAACCTCTAGACAATTGAGGATAATCACTGGTAGTTGGGGTCTGATCGGCAAGTCCCTTCTCATAAAATAGTTTGCAGCCAACCAAAGCTGCCAAATAAACCTCTGGGCAATCTTGCTCACATTATTGGGGAGAGGAATGTCATACACTGCAGCAAGAAATCACTCCAAAGGAATATTGGTAGCTTTGGAAATTCACAGTATTTCATTATTTATAGAGATTTTGGAGCGTGCATAGCATTTTTCTATCGGGGATTTAGCCAGGTTTTGTAGTATCTGATTGGACAGCGAAAAAGTGCACATATATATTCTCTTCCTCTATGATGGGAAGCGAAATAATCTTTTTTTATCTGTGAAATTGTAGTAGCAAGATACGGTAAAAGTATTGCATCTTATCATCATAAACATGCACACTTCCATGAACGGCATCGCCATGCTCCTTCGGATTTCCAAACTAACAGATGAAGCCCTAATCAACTCAAACTTTTCACCTTTTACCAATGCGGGAGGTAAAAGATGAAAGGTTGAGATTGATTAACCACATTTTTTTTTTTACACTCAGCATTTTCCTTACTTGGCTGCGTTTAGTTCACTGGAATGGAATCTCATTCCTAGGAAACCACATTCCATGGGAATGGGAATATAGCAAACTTTCCACTTTCCAAAATTAGGCTGATGTTTGGTTGGTTTAGAAATGTGTAATGGAGATAATATGTCAAATGGTTTAATTCTAATTATAACCATTCTCATATCATTTTCTCAGCACCCAAACTAAAAACCATAATATTGCAAAAAAAAAAAAAAAAAAAATTTATTTATATATATATATATATATATATATATATATATATATATAAACAGAACAAAACAAGGTTCGCGAACGGCACCGCAGCGTGCTGAACGGCCATGAACGGCGAACGGTAGGTTCTTCTTCTCCTTCTCCTTCTCCTTCTTCTTATGCGGCAGCCCCACAAGTCTTCTGATGAAGACTTCATAGCCCCACAAACAGAGATCACGAATGGCGAACGGCGAACGGCGAGTGGCGAACGGTGAACGGCGGATCAGTTGCTGCTGCTGCAATGGGTTTGGGGTTTGGGGAGAAGATGGGTTTGAAGAGATGAGGGACTTTCTTGGATTTTTTTTTTCCAAGAGTAAAAATGAGGGGCACGCTAGTCATATTATTTTTCATTAATGGGATTCCCAGGCATCTGTTTGCAAACCCACGTTTGAGAAGGGAATGAGATGCCGGCCGTTGGTGGGAATCCATCTCCCATGGGAATGCAACATTCCTGGGAATGTGGCCATCCAAACAATAGAATCTTCCAACATTCCTGATTCCCAGGAATGATTCCGGGGAACCAAACCAAGGAAAAGTACAGAGGAAGAAGCTCTAAATATATCAGCTTACAACAATTAACATGTAGTTTCTCAGTTAAAATGGGTAAAATTCCATCTCAGTTATATAATCCATTGACAATTGCACATAACACCAAGGCATGAAACAAGAAAAAAACATAACATATTTTACACAGTGACAGCCATGAAACAAGCACGCTCCTCTCTGATCCAACCCTAGACTAGCAAAACAGCAGCGGAGTACAAGTTCTTAGCAAGCTCGAACACCTCAAGTTTTCATCAAATATTATTTGACTCAGACATGTACAATTACATCATCATGCTAAACCCTAAACCCCTGCGAGTGACATTAAATGTCATGCTGAAGTTGAGGCACAAGACATGAGTTTCTTTGACTATATATGAACGTATTCTGACATCTACCTTGTCGTTGCAATTTGTGAAGAGTTTCAAAAATAAAGGTGCAAAACAAATTTAAATACAATCATCTATTTGGATCTAATACTTTGTGTTCTTTTAAATAGCTATGAAAGTATCACAAAAGATATCGTCTCTCATATCAACCACACCAACCAATTTATTGTTGCAGCTTGTCAAGAATTTAATGTAAGATGCTCCAAAAAAAAAATAAAAAATGCCAATGTTAGTTTTAAGGGATTTTACAATTTTAGCTTAAAGGTACAAGCATGTTAATTAGAATGTGAAACATACCAAAGAGTCCCAAACTATGCTATGGCTCATGCTATGCATCGCAAACATGGACATGGGATAAAGATTTCACATGATATTGACATGCCATCAACAAAAAATAAGACATAAATGTGCCAAGAATATGACAATAAATTTATGTTTTCATGATAAAGGATCATATCAAATATATTAATGCTATTCATCCCACCACTTTGTCCCAATCGCTGTGACAGCTGATGAGTGCAACATCAACCACCACATGGGTTGGGACAAAATTAGTGGGATGGAAATTTAAGTTCTAACGGATAGAAATAAGCAAGAATATGTGAAATTTTCTGCTTGTCAAATTCCCGACAACAATGTATGTCCTTTCAGCCAATTTTCCACTAAAACTTGGGGCATAAACCTAACTTTCATTCTAGAACAATGATCATCTTGAATTGCAACAAACAAAAAGCATGAGCTATGAGGGATTTCAAAGACTAGGCTACACCCTCAAGATATTTTTATTGAAATTCAAAGGTCACAGTATTGTGCTCCTCCATCTTTTAATTATACCATCAGCGCATTAAATTGCGACAAAAGAATGCTTTCACTTAGGAGTTAGGGTGTGCCAATAGCAGAGCATATGTCATGAATACCTTGGAAAAGAAAGAAAGAAAGAAGAAGATAAAACCCTGATATATTGTCTCATTTATCTGTCTATGGTTAGCAGCAATGCAAAATCTTGCCTCCATATCATTTTTATCATTTTTCAAATGAAATGAATGATAAATTGCAAAATATCAAAATTTCTCATCAAGTTCAACCAGTTTCTCAAGATGAGAGAACAAATTTTTATATTCACAACATGTACTATAGGATTTAAATCTAAAACATTTTGTAGAAGAAGGTTCTACCATCTAACCTGAGAAACTTTCTTGACATAAGTGTATCAAGTTTTATATTTATATTACAATTGATTCAAAGTTTCAAACATAAATCATCAACACCTAGCCAGTCTCCCTGGGTGCTAGACCTTCACCACTACTCTAAAAGTATGTTTATGATTCAAAAAGGCTATATTTAATAGATTTATTTTATTTTAAATATAAGACTTTAATTGTTTTTTAACTTAAATTTTTTGATAAATCTATAATAATAAATCATATTGTTTGATTTATAATCGTATATTTATACAAGTATGTAATATTATTATTGTGTTTATGACAAATAGTTCAATATTTTGTGGCATTTAAATCTTAAATTTGCATTTTTAATTTAATCAACAACGCATACTTTTTGCATTCTATACATTACATATCTTTCTTATACACATGCAATTCATAATATTTTGATTCTAAATTGTTTATTGGAACCTATTTTATTGCTTTTCAAAAATTTCTTAAAAATTTCTATGTTTTACTATTAATTCCATAGTTTCTCTAAATCAATATCAATATTTTCTTTTCTATCGATATTTCTCTTGATATTTATCTATTTTCGGACCCTCGAAATATTCATCAATATCTATATTCAAATCCTTGAACCCAGCCTTTGCAAAAGGGGGAAGAGGCGTATCAAAGTAAATACGAAACCCATCTTGACAAACAAAAACAAAAAACCACAATCCATAACCAAACCACCTTGAAAGGAATCATGGTGCCCATATTTTACTACCCACATTTCTAGAAATAAATCAATCGCACAAAATAATTGTTTAAAGCTAAACATATAGGACTGTTTATCAAATCCTCAACAGCATTTTTTATACCTGCTTGGAAATATGGAAAACACTAGGACTTCCATTTCACCTCTACACAACCTTGATTGATAAATCCAAAAAGCATCATTCACAAATTACAAAGTTTGTCAACAACCATCAAATGCACAAGTAATACAAATAGTGGAAAAGAATCACCAACACAAATTCATCATCCATTAAGAATAAAACTTTAAATAAAACCAAATATCCCAAAGATATGCCTAAGACCATCTCCAATCATTAACTCAAACTCTTACTTAAATTGAGTAAAAATTTGAGTAAAAAGCTCCTTTTAAATGGGAGCTCTCCAATCACTTACTCAAATTTTTACTCAAATCTTTTTAATAACTATATTTCGGACCTAGAAACCCATTTCTGCAAAAGCCTCTTCGCAGATCTGGCAGGGGGAGGGAGAGAGAGAGAGAGAGAGAGAGAGAGAGAGTAAAACTCAAATTGAGTTTGAGTTTGAGTCAGGATTGGAGAAGGTTTTTTGGCCTTTTTTACCCAAATTTGAATTTGAGTTTGAGTTTGAGTCAGGATTGGAGATGCTCTAAGATCCAAAAATTCTTGGTGCCTTACTTGAAAAATACTGTTTGCACTTAATTGCAAAGAAATTGGATTAAACTTAGAGTTCCAATGATCCAAAATTCCCAAAGGTTATGGGATTTGGAATTCTTTTTGTCAATTTGTGGTTCAAGGAATTCATATTCAACTCCAAATTCATTGATATATCAAACAACCAAAGTACACATTCAAAATTGAAGCCTCCAATTCCAATTCCAATTCCAGGGGTCTCCAAATTCGACAAAACCAAACACAGCCTCAGTACCAAATCCAGATAACACAGCTTATATACTTTAGAATTATTTTTGTCAATTTTGGCTTATGAAATTTATATTCAACTCCAAATTCATGGGTATATCAAACAACACATTCAAAATTGAAGCCTCCAATTCCAGTTCCAGGGTCCCCAAATTTCAGGCAACCAAACACAAACTCCTCCCAATTCCAATTCCAATTCCCACACAACAGTGATTAATCAAACAAATTACCAGCAATTTCATATAACAAACTCCCATCAACAATGTCATCAAATCTATAACTGTATAAAATAGTTTAATTTAAAAGGTAACTCGCTATTATTGCATCAAATTCATCATCATCATCCATAAAACCTTAATACATACTAAAAAGAAATACCCAATTTCCCTCACATAACCCTAAGTTCCAACATCACATATCATATAAAAGGAACATGAACATGAAAACCAAGTCGAAAACGACGACGATAAAGAAACTCAGATAAGAGACTTATCATCATCCCTTACCCTTAGATTTTATCAATATCCTCGTCCTCAAACTCGATATAATCATCGCCACCGCCTTCCTCCTCCTCATCGAGTCCGCCGGCGATACCTTCGTTGAGCCTTGTATTCTCCGGCAACTCGCCGTAGGCTTTCAAAAGCCTGGCCTCATCAGGCATGTACTTGAGGATGACGTCAGCCTTGTCGTCCTGATAATCGCGGAGGCCGACGAGAATGATGTCCCCGGCGGCGATCCAGACCTTCTTATGCATCTTACCGCGGATGTGACAAAGCCGCTTGGTGCCATCGATGCACATGGCCTCACACCGGCCGTTGCCGAGCATGCGGAGGACCTGCGCGTACTCTTGGCCATCTTCCTTGAAGACGAGCTCGCGCTTCTCGTCGTCGGCTTCGTTCTTTCCTCTCTTCCTGTTCTTGCCTCCCTTTCCCTTGTTCTTCGGCATCGCTCAGAGACCGTAACCCCAGATCTAACTGCTGGTTTTGGTCGGAGTCGAGATGAAAACCCTAATAAAAGGTTCTGGTCGGAGAGTGTGTGTATATATTATATTGTGTACGTATATATATATCTATCCGTGGATTTTCTTCGGTTGATTGTTGCTTATGAGTGAGTCTATTTACTCTCCTTTTCTCTCTCTACTTTCCCTCCCCCTCTCTCTCTCTACCTTAGCGTTGAACTTACGGGTTTTTTGAACTTGGAATTATGTGTTGTGTGGACGATTATGACCCTAAGATTTTAGGACCTGTCGGCCCAATATAAAACCTCCCTAGACTTGCGACTTAATTTTATACTTTGCATCAGATGCGCATATATATATAGAAAAATGTTCTAGTGAGCATTTGCTGACTTTAAGTTAAAGTAAGTAAAGAACACAAACCCTTGGATTGGAATCTTGAGATGAATCTTCAATTAAGTGAATAGGAATCCAAGGGCCTGTGTTATTTGCTGACTTTAACTAAAGTAAGCATGTGCTGACTAGATCATTTCTCTATATATATATATATATCCCCAGTTTCAGTGAAGAAGTCTTTGATTCTAATACATGGAACAGTATTCATACTCATTTGTTATTATTAATATTAAAAGCACTTATAAATAATTGTAGACTCTCATCATTTGGTGCAAGGAAAAAAAAAAAAAATATCTGTAATCTAATGGAGGACATTATAATCTAATATGTAAATTTTAATGTATATATATATACTAGTATTGACCCGCGCGATGCGCGCTAGTATTGACCCGCGCGATGCGCGGCTTGCGCGATGTGCGGCAACCACTAATAGAATTATGAACAGTAAATTAATTAGCACAGCAATAAAATAAAAAGAAAATGATGTTTACTCTATATCGAAGTACGGTAAATAAAAATTAAATTCATTTTAGTGTAAAAACTTATAAAATTAATAAAAATTCATTAAATATTAATGTAAGGAAGGAATCCAATGAAATAAAGCATAACTAATTCAACTCTTCTTCAACTGCTTGCCCGCAATATTTGTCATATATCTGTAAAAAAGAAAATTATAATTTTTAAATAAGCCATACATAATAATGAGGTAAAATATATCAATTTCATTGTATATTAATAATCAAATACCTTGTGATTTTCATACACATTGACATGTACTTCTTTTTATGCTCGTGTTTACGACGTCTATAGAACTGCATATTAGAGTATCAATTTTTTTGAAATATGATAAACCAATAATGGATGTTACAACATATTTTCAAAATATTACCTTCTTGATGTACGCGTACTCTTTATTTCTTTTTTTCTTCAAAACATGCATTATAAACACGTCTTTTTATTCAATACACGTGTTTTTCTTCGAAACACGTGTTGCTCTCCCTGAAATATTTTTCCTATGAAAAAATAAATAATTTTCTATCATGCATTATATGAATATAGTTACTATATATGAATTCCAATATGTATATATCTGCACTTACTGTTCCGCAATTAATTTTTCCAATTCACGCTTCACTAATTTCTTCAGTTGTGTCAGTATACAACTTTTTCTTACAATTACTTATTCTCTATCTAATCATAAATTATTTTTATATTTTTTTTTTACTCAAAAAACTTGTCCCCATTAAATTTTTCTTACAATAACTTATTTTTTTCTCCCATCTATTTAATAAGATATTTTCTCCCTTCTCCTTAATATTTACAATCTTTTAATGGTTTTTTTTTTTTTTTAAATATTAAAACTATACCACTATAAATGTATTTTCTATGTGGCATTTTAATTTTTTTTAATTTTTAATTTTAACTTTTTTAATATAAAATACTATACCACTATAAATGTATTTTCTATGTGTCATTTTCATTTATTTTAAAATTTTCCAATAATACAACTTACTTTATTTTCTCCCGTCTATTTAATAAGACATTTTCTCCCATATCATAACTCTATTTACAATCATTTTAATGTTTTTTACTTTTTAAATATAAAATACTATATCACTACCTAGGGTTTTCTATGTGGCATTTTAAAACAACTTACTTGATTTTCTCCCATATATTTAATAAGATATCATATTACTAACTTTCTAAATTTTTAAATAATACATGCAACTCACTTTATCTTAGTTAAGTTAACTTAGTTAAGTATAATTTTTATGCTCACTTTGTATAGTTTCTCATTCATTTTTCCATTTTTATTTGGATATGGGATTAATATTTAAAAAAAAAAAATCAAGAACAATCTAAGTGCCATGATATAGATTGTGAGAAGATCCCATATGTACAAACAACTAAAATCACGTGCCATACATATAAAGAGAGTTATATATACTAAACGACATGAAAAAAAAAAAACATAACAAAATCATATGACATACATACAAAATAGAATTATACCAAGAGCAGTAAAAAACTATTATTATAAAAAAAATATATATATACATCAAAATATTGAGATCCAAAGAGTTCTACAAAGAAATATCATAAAATCCTATATTTTTTTTTCCAATTTTATACAAAAAGGTAATAAATAAACTAAGTGATATTTATTTACAAAAAGGTAATAAAAAAAATATGCATCAAAGTAGTATTTACTCTTATAAGTTTAATAATTTAACGCCTATGCTTATGTCCTTATGTTAAGACTCAAGATAGAGAGGAGAAATAATAATGGATAATAGATAAAAAGTCATCAATGTATTGCATTTTAAATTAGGTCAAGAATACCAATGCTATTAAAAGAATTGTGTCTTTATGATAGAAAAAAGAAACAACCAACCAAAAAAAAAAAAAAAAATACATAATAGATACTATATAAGGAATGGACAACATTTAATTAATTTAATTAATATTTAATAAACTATTTTTTCGTAAATTTTTTTTCCAATTTTATACAAAAGGGTAATAAATAAACTAAGTGATATTTATTTATATTCTCTATCTTATCTTGATTTGATTTGGGGCTTCCTATTTGATAATTATTTATTTTAATAATATATTCCATTTGATTTTCTATCCCTATAAATTTAATTAAGATCAAACAGTCAAGATAATCTAATCAAAATAAATTTTTATACAATTATAATAAATTAAATTGTGAGTCCCGCCTGACTTCTCCCCTCTCTCTCTCCTATCTTGATTATTTCTTCTATTTTTTATTTAAAAAATTGGTTCCACCTCCATAATGCCAAAGGGTAACTTCTAAAGATCAATATTTCCAGTCCAATTCTTAGCTCATCATATTGCTAGAGATTAACATTAATTTAAAATTACTAAGAAAATTTTTTATAAATTAACTATTTACTAAGAAAAAAAGTTTAAATTCAAACATTATTAATTTAATGACTATCCTAGCATTTGTACTAAGTTCAAATGTAGTATTTACTCTTATCAGTTTAATAATTTAATGCCTAGGCTTATGTCCTTAAGACTCAAGATAGAGAGGAGAAATAAAAATGGATAATAGATAAAAAGCCTTCAATGTATTGTATTTTAAATTAGGTCAGGAATACCAATGCTATTAAAAGAATAGTGTCTTTATGATAGAAAAAAGAAACAACCAACCAAAAAAAAAAAACATAATAGATACTATATAAGGAATGGACAACATTTAATTAATTTAATTAATATTTAATCTTATCTCGATTTGATTCGGGGCTTCCTATGTGATATTTATTTTTTTTAATAATATATTCCATTTGATTTTCTACCCCTATAAATTTAATTAAGATCAAACGTGGGTCAAGATAATCTAATCAAAATAAATTTTTATACAATTATAATATATTAAATTGTGAGTCCCACCTGACTTCTCCCCTCTCTCTCTCCCATCTTGATTACTTCTTCCATTTTTTATTCTATTTAAATTGTGGGTCCAACTTAATTTATATCATCTATTTTTTTTTTTTATATTTAATAATACATCTTATTTTCTAATCCTATAAATTTACTTAGGATCAAATGGTCAAGATAATCGATCTAATCAAAATAAAATTTTGTATTATTAAAAATTTGGTCGGCAAACCTAGTTATTTGTATGTAAAGATCAAACACCATATTTTGAATATTAAGGGTCATGGTTGAGGTACACCTAATGCCAAAGGGTAACTTCTAAAGATCAATATTTCCAGTCCAATTCTTCGCTCATCATATTGCTAGAGATTAACATTAATTTAAAATTACTAAGAAATAAATTAACATTAATTATAATTTCTTACGGGTCAATGGTAAAAATGCTACCAATCAACGTAAATGAAATAGCTCATCTAAATTCTTAGCCCAATGGAATTAAGACATTGGATCATATTACTCTTCTTTTTAGATAAGATGACTAAAAAATGTATAAAATGCTACCAATCAACG
>JAESVK010001078.1:400617-450169 GCA_017140935.1 Hamamelis virginiana
ATTTTTATTTTTGAACTTGTAAATTTTTTCGGTTAATTAATATTTTAGATTAACTCGACATAAAAGATTTCTTTGAGTATATTTATACTATGATAATCGAGTAAATTTCAAATTTTATTTTTAAATTCGTTAATTTATTGAGTCAAATTTAAATAATTTTATTTGGACTTAGTTTGGTTCGTTTAATTACAATAAATTTCAAAGATTTCACACACAAAATTTTAATTACACATTCACAAGTTTCCTATGTAATTTAATTGAAAATTTTAGTCATGTCTAAGTGGTTCATGTTTCTTTCTTTTGGGACAAAATTTTGGGTTTAATTTCCCGTGAATGAGAATTGGTCTATTTATTGCTTCCCTTCCCAACTAACAGCTTACCCTATTAATGTAAATCATTTGGCAAAAATAAAAACATACTCCTTCCGTCCCATAAATAGGCATCTTCCAAAAAATACGCATATTAAGAAAACTCATTAATGCATTGATTTGTGGTATTTTTTATCTCTTATTTCTAAAATTACCCTTTTTCTACAATTGCATTTGGTGTCATGCCAAGGTCTTCTTAGAATAATAACGGGCAGTATGGAAAAGTTAAAAGAAATATAATTTGACTTTTTAAAATGGACTATCATTAGGCCAGCAAAAAAAAGGAAAGAAGGCTTCCAATAGGATGTCATTCATGACTTCTATAATTGATAATGGCATCAATGTTTCTCATGTTTGAAAATTTTTTTGGCAATGACAGCTCCTCCCAAATAGTCCATATCAGATTTTCCTCCAATTTAGAGCTTGTTAAAATATAATAGTTTCAAATATGGAAACTTTTCATTGGAACACAATAGTGCCAAATATGAAAAGAGATCCCATTTTGGCACTATATAGCACTCCTAAATATTGAAATGGAAAGTTCGAATGAAAGCTCGCCATTGAAAATAGAGTGAATTATAAGGGTATCTTAATTGAATTTATTTTGGTCATAAATATGATAAATATCTTAATTCTTAAATTATTATAACACAAATATCTTGAATTACATGTCTAAAATATAATAATAAAAAAAATGAAAAAACTCATGAAAAGAGGGATAAGGTACCCTTATAGGAGTCAAAATCTATTTTCTTTTCTTCATATGTAAAGATGCACACTCTTATAATGTATAGACAGCAGTTAAATTTTAGTCATTTGAGTGATAATTTAGACTACTTGAATAATATAACAGTCATTTAAGGTTAAGTCGGCATTTGCTGACCAGATCAATGATCTTATCAACATATATGTTTTTATAAGCTTATGTAAACATGAAGCTAATAGATAATTGAGGCATACATATTTTGAAAAACTGACCATTGAATTAGATACTATACTTATACATGTCTTGAATGTCAAAAATCATAACGATTCAATGGTCGATTTCTAAAAAATTTCAATGAGAAAAATTGTGACAATTTTCAGTGATCGTAGTTTTTCATAATCTATATCTTGAAATTTGACAATGGTTACGATTTTTAACAAGCATGACATTTATAAGAAGAATATCTAATCCAACGGTCAAAATTTTAAAATATCCATTCCATAATTATCTATTATCTATTAGATACATCCTTATATAGTCTAATTATACAGACATATGCAGGACAGGTATATATACATACATTATAGACTTTTGATTCTTGAATGTGAATTTTACGATAGATACATTTTATAATATATATGCACTCGTTTTTTATAGATGGAAAATCCTATACAGATTTCAATTTTGACCATATGTTAGTATTCATATTTCCATTTGACCATTTGTAAGTATTCATATGAGAATCTGTTACGTCAGTTGGTAGGAAAAAACATAAAAAAAAGAAAAAAAGAAAGAAAAAAAAAAAAGGAAGTTGTTGGCTTAGATGTGTTCTGATTTTTAGTTTTAAAAATGAAATTATATAGAGAGAGAAATTTTCTTATGAGGACTTCTTTATATGAGGACTTGACTTTTTAGTCAATGTAAGATGGAAATTTTGGAAAATCGACCGTTGGATTAGATATTCTCCCAATGTATGTCATGTATGTCAAAAATCACAGTGATTTAACGGTCTGTTTCTAAAATACAGACTGTGAAAAAAATTGACCATTAGATATTGTCATAGTTTTTCATAGTTTGTATTTTAGAAACCATCTATCGGATCACTGTGATTTTTGGCATGCATGTGATACATAGGATGGATATTCAATCCAACAGCTGATTTTTCAAAATATTTATCCTACATTAGCTAAAAAATCGAGTCCTCACATAAGTTTATGTGAGGACATCCTCAAAAGAAAATGACTATATATATATATATATATATATATATATATATATAAGGCTTACATAAGAGAACTAGAAATGTTAAAAGTTTTCGTCATTACATATTGGCTTAGTAATATGTATCTGTATACAGGTTCCGAGTTTAAGTATTTGGAAGTGAATCGATGACTATTCATTAATATCAAGAGGGATTATGGATAAAGATTTCTGTTATGAAAAGGAATTGGGGGTGAAGGATTGTACTGAAATGGGTTAGGATTGAGCTAGATTGATTCTCAATCATTGGAGAGAGAGAGAAAAAGAAAGAGAGAGAGAGAGAGTAGTTTTTTTTTTTTCCTTAACACTTGTTATGTATTTTTAATTTTTTTGACTGATTACATTAGTTTGATTCTCAATCATTGGAGAGAGAGAGAGAGAGAGAGTAGTTTTTTTTTTTTGGATACGAGGATAAATTCTCTCGGTCTGTTATCTGACGACTTCGGAATTGATACCTAATGCCGTTTAATCAGAGTAGAACTGAGGACAAACCCCGGATATGTGCACGGGCTCCACAACACACTTCAGTAAGACACGGACTAGTATAGTGGCGGGGATTCATACCTACACCAAGATTCAGAAATTGATTACCCGTCACTAGAGGCATGTCCTACCAATCTTGCTATGCTGAACGTCCGGGGAGCTGGCCCAAAGGTTCAAACTCATGACCTCACCTTGGTTTTCAAGGATTTTTGGCCAAGTGATCTACCCATTGGGGTTAGTTTTTTTTTTTTTTACTTACACTTGTTATGTATTGTTAATTTGTTTTGACTTTTCAGGTCTAGGCATTTATTTTTCTTACCTCATTTTTGGGTAATGTTAATTTATTTTAGTATTGATTGAAAGTAAACAATTATTAGGTTGGCAAAATTAAAGTCGTCCATGGGTTGAGTCACTGGCCTGGAACAACCCTGACCCAACCTCTGCCCAAAACATGGTCATATAAAACATAATGTATAGGCTCGTACAACTGGACCCAGCTTGAATTACTAGAGCCCTATGAATTTCAGGGCAGAACTGGGCTCCATAATTAAATTCTAGCATTGCTTCGTGTTAGGGGCTTGTTGTTTCGCTGTAACAAAGATCTGTGATACATTTAGCTTGTTTTCTTTAAAAAAAAAAAAAAAAAAATTTGAAGATTCAATAATTATTTGATATGAATTGAGGTATCCGATGATACTAGTAGGTTTATTTAGAATTTGGCTTAGTTAAGAGCCTATCTCTTAAAGACTAATTATTTATAATGAAAGTGGTATAATCCAAAGTTTTGGAATCAATATTATATTTTTATACGTTTGGGATTATTTTAGTAATTAATGAAACTTTAAAATATTTAATCCAAGATTAAGTTGAAAACCCTAAAGCTAGCCATCAAAAGAATGTCAAATGTGAAAGGAAAGAAATAGAGAAATTTAAAGATTTTGAATCAATGACTTAGAGGACTATCAAAGCTAATCACATGGAATGTTTCTTGAAGGCTTCTAAGGCATCTAAAGACGTCAAGAAAGTCGGGTTAAATTATATTTTTATAATTTTCGAATTTATTATATGCCTATACCGAAAAATTATGAAAATAATAGATTTTAGGAGTTTTTTATGTGATTTTTGGAGTTATATTAAATATGAACATGGAGGATCATGCAGTAAAATAGAAAGTAAATTTTTAAATGTATTTTTTAATATTTAATTGAATTTATTTAATTTTAGATTGGATCGCATGTTCACCGAAACATGCAGTAAAATAGAAAGTAAGTTTTTAAAATATTGGCAAGAGCCACCTCTAATATTGGATGAAATTAGTAGTAATTTAGTTGATGATTTAAAATATAATATCTTCCATAGTATTTATCAATGTTATCAATCAAAATATGCAAATAATGTTTAAAGGCCTCCTAAAGGAGCTTCTTCAAAAAGTTCTAATCTCGTTTGGACAACAATTAATACAAAAGGTAAGCAAAAGGCCACTCCTTCATCTCGTAGTGACCTAAAAAAAATATTTTGATATTGATGACTATTTTGATGAGGATGAGAGAGAAAATATTGATTTTCACAAATATTGGAAAAATAAATCAAAGGTATGGCCCATCTTTGCTATTATGGCCTGTGATTTACTAACCCCTCCGGTGTCTAGTGTGGTTAACAAAGCAACTTTTAGTGAAAGGAATAGGAGTTTGGACAAGAGTATGACTTCATTATTGCCGGAGAGTTTAGAAGCACAAATTTGTATATCAGATTGGAAGAGGGCGGACAAAAGATATCAAGACCAAATTCCACCGGAGTATGACTTGGCGTCTCAATTTACAAATATGGACATTGAACAATGAAGGCTTTACAACATTTGTTAATGTACATTTGAATTTTGTAATTTTTTTTTTCAATTTGTTGTTGAGGAATGTATATGATTGATGGTTAAGTGGATGCCAACCTAGGTAGGATGTGCTTAACCATAGTGATGCAAATCTCAACATTTCAAAATTGTACCAAGTTTATATTATTAATAATAAATAAATATTTTTTATACTCATTATTCATTTCAAAATTTTTTTTTTGGAATTTGAATTAACATAACAATTGTTTATATAACTTGTTTAATTATTGTGGTATTTTACATATATATTGTTGGTTGGGAAAAATAATTGTAAAATTCAAAATAATATTAAGTTTAATTTTTTTTTGAATAAATGGGTCTATTGGGCGTATGGCCCATTTGACTCGCCCAGTTGACCAATGGACAAGTCCGTTTAGCCCGATTATCAACACATTGGACATGCCTACTAAATGGCCTGCCCCGAACCGCCCGTTAGCTTAATGAACAAGTCAATTAGGCCGGATTGGGCAACATTTTTGGAAGTTTTGACCGACCCAATCCGGCCTGCTAACATAATGGTCACAGACCCGTTTGGCTCGTATCCTATTAGGCCCGCTTCTTTAACGGATCCCGCTGGTCCGATTCATCTATTTTGACACTACTAGGCGGCAACAAGCCCATATCTTCAAATTCTTGGTTCGGGACACCTCACATGATTAATACTTTGATTGAGAAATTATTGTTATTTTCAATTAATAATACAAAGATGGATCCATGCATGTAACCATCACACATACCGGCACAATGACTGATTTGATGTACACGATAGTTGCTATATATTAGCACTACAGTTGATGGAATATGGTGAAAGTGTTGCAAAAATTATAGCACTCATAATGCTTTTTATTATTTATTTATGTGAAATTAGAAATATATCTATTCTAAATATGATTAAATTTATTTCAATTGTCTTGATTAATACATAATCCCACTAATTGGTGTGTAAAAGATCTAATGGAGCTGTGATGTAGAGAGTTATGTTTTACATAATTTGTTGTTGGGTTAGATATCATTTTCATATATGGCATGCATGTCAAATATCATATTAATGGGACACCAACAATCATCTTATCTAATTTATAAACTCGATCACGTTTACAATCAATAAAAAAATTTCATAATTTTTGACCAATTTGATATTTGACACAGACAATGTACGAATATAGGAGGAACGTGTAATTTCACGAAGAGTTTTACATGGAAAGATACAATTATTTCAAACAAAAAATAAAAAATTAAAGCTTGTGTTAAAAGTTAATTCGGATATAATTTTATAAACTTGAACCCCCATTCCCGATCCTATATATATACACAGGAATGATCAGGTCAGCATATGCTTATATAAGCTTATATTATGTCAGCAGTCATAGATAATTGTGTGATACATATTTTGAAAAACTGACTGTATGATTAGATACTGTACTTATGCATGTCATGTATACCAAAAATCATAGTAGTTAATCCAACGATCGGTTTTTTAGAAATGTCACTAAGAAAAATGGTTACAGTTTTTAGCAGTTACTGTTTTTCATAACTATATTTTGATATTCTGACATTGGATCGTTGTAATTTTTGGTATGCACAACATCCATAAGTACAATATCTAATCCAACGGTCAGTTTTTCATAATACACATCACACAATTATTTATGGGCTTCATGCTTAAATAACTCATGTAAGCATATGTTTACTAGATTGGGTATATATATATATATAGTAGGACTAAGTAATTTTATTGTTTATATATTTTCTTCTTTTAGGGCTAAAGTTACCGAAGCCGAACTTGGGCCAATGTATCGCTACCGTAGATCAATAATCTGCATTACCTGGAATTTCAATAATCCCATATTATATTCACATTAGCCATTATGACAATTAATGTCAATGCTCAACAATAAACAAAATTAATCATAATCTATTCTGATTTTAACATTTTAAGGCCAGACATGTTTGGCCATGAATTACGAAAATAGTTTTTTATTTTTATAATAAAAATATAGAAAATAAAATAAAACATATGTTTGCCTAATAGTTTTTTATTTTTGAAAAAAAAAATCTAAGAAAATGTACATATTTTATATATATTATATATATTATTTTATACTTTTTGAACTCTAAAAGTATAAAATTATTTTTAGAATTCACGACCAAAATTGACAATCTCAAAATCACTTTTAGAATCAATTTTAAGTTTTAAAAATAAATTTAAAGCAAAACTAATCTAAATGTATTTGTATGTGTGTACACTCTGCATGCATATGCTTCTCAATATCATGATAAAGGTTGATGCTTTGAACACCCAAGAAAGGGGAAAGAAAATTATATATATATATATATATGTGTGTGTGTGTGTGTGTGGCTTTTATTATAAGATGCTCCTTACGTTAACTTTGCGTAAGGTGATATCTCTATAGGGACATCATATTTTGAAAAACTGATCATTGGATTTGATGTTTTGCTTTATGAATTTCATGTTTGCTAAAAATCACAGTGATCAAACGGTCAGTTTCTTAAAAACCTAACTGAAAAAAATTGGTGATATTTTAAAGAATGAAAAAGTCACAAATTTTCAATGTGACATTTTTCAGAAACTGATTATTGGATGACTTTGATTTTTGGCGAACATGAAATTCATAAGCATTTCATTTAATCCAATGGTTATTTTTTCAAAATATGATATACATCTATCCCTATAAAAGTCACCTTATGCAACTTTTGCGTAAAGTGCACCTTATAATAGAAGCCGTAATTCTTATCGTCAATCCAATTTCACTCGAAGAGGTATTTTGAAAAACCGACAGTTGGATTAAATAATCTTCATATGTATGTCATGTTTGCCAAAAACCACAGTGATCCAACGGTTGGTTTTTTAAAATACAGACATTTAAACAACTTTGATAGCAATCAACGGTTACTGTCAAAGTGTTTCATGGACTGTATTTCAAAAACTGATTATCGGATTATTATGATTTTTAGCAGACATGACAATCATAAGAAGATTATCTAATCCAAAGGTCGGTTTTACAAAATATCAATCCTATTACTCCCAGTAGGAATGGGCTAACGATTAGAAATATAATGACATCTTTACAGAATAGGTTTTATATTTATATATATATATATATATATATAGGAATGCTATGTTCAGGCCGGCCTTACGCAAAGTTGCATAAGGTTACCTTTATATGGCTAATTTTAGATGACAGGTCGTAAAACTGACCATTGGATTAAATGCTCATCTTCTGTATCTCATGCCTGCAAAAAATCACACTGATTCGACCGTTGATTTTTGAAAAATGCCATTGTGAAAATATACAACTTATTTTTTCTTCAAAATATCACTATTTCTTTAACGTCAGTTTTTTCAAAAACCAACCATCAGATCACTGTGATTTTTTTGCAAGCATGACATACAGAAGAGGGGCATTTAATCCAACGGTCAGTTTTATGAACTGTGATCTAAAATTGGCCATATGGAGGGGACCTTACGCAACTTTGCGTAAAGTCGGCCTGAACATAGCATTTCAATATATATATATATATATATATATATATAGGAAGAGAGAGAAAGATAGAGAGAGAGAGAGAGTTATGATCCATTAAGGTCCGGACCTTAAGCTTAATTTAAAGTTCACTTTTCACTGGGTTTGGTAATTTGAAAAATCGACCGTTGGATTAGATAATCTTCTAATGTATGTCATGTTTGCCAAAAATCATAGTGATCCAACAGTCGGTTTTCAATATACTAACCGTTAAACTGTTGTTACAGCATCCAATGGTAAATACTATTAGAGAGTTTCACGGACTATATTTTGAAAACCGATTGTTGAATCACTGTAATTTTTGACAGGCATAACATACATAAGAAGATTATCTAATCCAATGGCTATTTTTTAAAAATACTATCTGTTGTGTGAGAAATGGTGAGTGGGCCCCAAATTAATTTAAGGTCTAGACCTTAATGGATCAAGTTTGTGTGTGTGTGTATATATATATATATATACAGTAATTTTATTATTAGGCCTAACACAAAGTTGCGTCAGGTCGCCTTCATATGGCCAGTTTTAGATGACAATTCGTAAAACAAACTGTTGGATTAGATAGCCCTCTTCTGTATGTGATGCGTGCGAAAAATCATAGTGATCTAACACTTGGTTTTTGAAAAATGTCATTGTGAAAATATGCAACTTATTTGTTCTTTAAAATATCACCACTTTTTTAACGTCAATATTTTCAAAAACCAACCGTCGGATCACTATGATTTTTTGCAGGCATGACATACAGAAGAGGAACATCTAATCCAATTGTCAGTTTTACAAGTTTTTATCTAAAATTTTCCATATGAAGGTGACGTGATGCAACTTTGCGTCAGGCCAGCTTGATAATAACATTACTATATATATATATATATATATATAGAGAGAGAGAGAGAGAGAGAGAGAGAGAGGTGTTATGGTCAAGTGCACCTGATGCATCTTGCACCTGATGCATCTTGCAACAGATGCCCTCTTGTAGAGCTATCTGCACTGTAAATTTTGGAAAATTGACCGTTGGATTAGATACTTCTATAATGTATGTCATGCTTGCCAAAAATCACAGCGATCCAACGGTTTGTTTATGAGAAAACTGACTGCTAACAAATGCTAACATTTTAAAGTACAAAAAAGTCATAATTTTTCAAAGTTACATTTTTCAAAAACTAACCGTTGGATCACAGTGATTTTTTACAGACATGACATACATGATAGGAATATCTAATGCAACGGTCAGTTTTTCAAAATTTTCATCGCAAGTGGCTCTACAAGAGGGCACATGATGCAAGAAGCATAAGGTGCACCTAATATTAGAAGTATTGTGTGTGTATATATATATATATATATAAAGGTGTTCTTATCAAGGATCCTGATTTTAACTTAAAATGAGCTAATGTTGGACAGCCGTTGGATCGAAATGGAAGGCTCAGATCAACACTTAAGGGTCAGTTTGGATTGAGAGAGTTGGAGAGAAGAGAAGAGAAACTTTTTAAGTTTCTCTCGTTTGGATTGAGAGAGTTGGAGAGAAAGGAGAGGAGGGGGAGATAAAGAGGAGAGAAAAGGGGCTACATTTCTTTCTCTCCAAATTGGAGAGAAATGGAGAGAAGAGAAGAGAAAGAGTTTAAATGATGGGTGATTTTACTATTCTGCCATTTTTCTTCCTTCTTTAGTTTTTATTTTCTTTTTATGTAAGTAAGGGCAATATTGGAATTTATACCTTAAAATCTTCTCTTCTCTTCTCTTATGAAGGCTATCCAAACAAGATGGAGAGAAAGTCATTTAACTTTCTCCCCTCTCTATCCAAACAAGGTGGAGAGAAAGCCATTTAACTTTCTCTTTTCTTCTTTTCTCTTCTCTTAATGAATTTCTCTTCTCTTCTCTCCAACTCTCTCAATCCAAACATAGTGTAAAGGACCCGGACATGACCCGGGAGAAACCCAAAATACTCCAATGACCCTAATCCCTCAAACCCCAGCTGCTCTGTGAACTGTGTCGTGAAACCGATAATCCCATCTTTTCCGGTGAGTAAATTCTTGTGTTTTTATTTTTATTTTTTTTTATTTTGATTTTTTTTTTTTTGGCATTTTTTCTTCTTCAATCTTCTTTACACAAGTGTTTAGCCTAGTACCTCAACTTCAAGGGTGAAAATCTTGAGATGGAATAGAGATTTTATTTTATATATAACTATATGGTGGTTCCAATTCATAACAAACTTTTGAAATTTTTCATAACTGGCTAATCCATCTTCAAACCTAGCCCAAGTTCGATCTTCTAAACATATCTCTTTGTTTTTTTTTTTTATTTTATTTTATTTTTTATCTCAAACCCTCGTTCATTGTGATTTTACCTTTTCCCATTGCACAGAATTCATCACTGACCTCTCTTCCTTTTCCTTGTTAAGAGGGCTTGCGACAATGGCGGCAGGCAAGAAGACGGTACTACTAAATCCCTTGCTCTCTCTCTCTCTCATAGAATAGATTTCGGGTTTCACGCGGGTCTCTCCTCCAACACCCGGGTCCTTTAAGTGTTTTGATCTGAGCCTTCCATCTCGATCCAATGCCTGTCCAACATTAAGCTGATTTTATGTTAAAATCAAGGATCCCTGATAAGAACACCTCTATATATATATATATATACCTGATACGAGATGCATCAGGTGCCCTATTCTAGAGCCACTTGTTGAGCATATTTTCTAAAAATGACCTTTAGATTTGATGCTTCTTTCATGTATATTATTATGTATGCAAAAAATCACAGTGATCCAACGGTTGGTTTTTGGAAAAATATGACTTTGAAAACTATGGCTTTTTTGTTCTTTGAAATGTCACGCTTTTTTCACAATCAATTTTTTCATAAACCAACTAATTGGATCACTGTAATTTCTTGCAGGCATGATATACATGAAAGGAGCATCAAATCTAACAGTCAGTTTTTGAAAATATGGTCAACAAATGGCTTTAGAAGAGGGCACCTGATGCAAGATGCATCAGGTGCACCTGATAACAGCACCTCTGTATATATATATATATATATTAATTTAAGGTCCACTTTTCACTGGGATTGGTAATTTGAAAAATCAACTGTTGGATTAGATAATTTTCTAATGTATGTCATGTTTGCCAAAAATCACAGTGATCCAATGGTCGGTTTTCAAGATATAGACTGTTAAACAGTTGTTACAACATTCAATGGTAAATACTGTTATAGTGTTTTACGGCCTGTATTTTGAAAATTGATTGTTGGATAACTATAATTTTTTATAGGCATAATATACATAAGAAGATTATCTAATCCAACGGCTGTTTTTTTAAAATATCATCTTTTGTATTAGTGGACTCAAATTAATTTAAGGTTCGGACCTTAATGGATCGAGTTTGTATATATATATATATATATATTGCTAATCTGCCACGATCATAATATAAAACATAAAATAGAGAATAAGTCAGATTTTTATTTTATATATAATATGGGAGGGAGGTATTGGGTTTGGTGACCAAAATACTTTGATTTGATCACTATAGAATAGATCAATGACACCTAAAAAGATCCAAATTTAAAAAGAAAAAAAAAAGAAAAGAAAAAAGTGTGCACACTTTTTAAAACAATCCACCGCATTAAATTAAGTATATTTGGATCACTTTTTTTTTTTTTTTTTTTTTTTTTTTTTCTTATGCATTTTTCTTGAGCGTGCCAAAGATTCCCAATCTATCTTATCTCCTTCGCTGACATATATAAAAGAAAATTTTCATCTTCACCCAATATATTAACGTAGATCAATGCAGCGGAGATTGTCAAGTTGGCGACAAAATTAATTAAATTTTAATTAATATTTTATTTATTATTAAACCATTTTTCTTAATATTTTTATTATTAAAAATTTTAATTTTTTTTAATAAAATTACCGATTGATCCCTGCATTATTAGTGCTTTTCATTTTGCACTAGAATATCAATTGTGTCACATTCACTCCTAAAATTTTAATTTGTGGCATTTTAATACACCCTTCTGTCAATTAGTAATTTATTTGTTTGACTAGAAAAAATGATATTAGACTTGCTTTTTTATATAGTATTTATCTTAGATTGGTAACGTATCTATAAGTATATGAACAAAGTTTAATGATTTTTATATTTTAATTTTATAAATTATTTTTTTCATAGAGTAAATAAAATTCATAGTGAATAAAATATAGTTAAAAAAATAAAAAACTTCACAGATATGCTTGTAGTAGATACATCAGCAATTTAGGTTAAATACTTTATAAAAAATATCAGGCTTAACATTATTTTTCAATCAAAAAAATAAATTGCTAACTTATAGAAAGATGCAAAATATCACAAATCAAAACTATAGAAAATTAATATTTTACAATTAATATTCTAGGATTGCAAAGTGCAAAGTGAAAAAGGCTGATAGTCATTAGTCAAGAGTAAATCATTTTCCCTAAATTTTATGTCACCTTTTAATAGTGTAGCTTTTATTTTTACTATTATGATAGTTTTTCTTAAAAATTGAAATATTAAAAAATTCTTACAGCTAATTAAACTTTTAAAACTAAAAATTCTTTCTATACTCTTTTTTTTTTTTTTTTTAATTATCCAAATGGGTCTCAGTCCTAATTTATTATTGCCCCCATTCCTATATATATATATTTTGTATATATATATATTTTGTTTCAACGGTAACAGTGATTGTGCCAGGCACGCACTTCGACTAAATCCCTCCCCTATTTTTATTTTTATTTTTATTTTTATTTTTTGGTTCAACGGTTAGGATGGTCGTGCCAACTTGCGCGTACCTCTTGACTCCTCCTCAAGCGATCTTAAAGGTGCACTCCTCCACAATCCACATCAAACTAAATCCCTCCTTGGACGATCTTAAAGGCGCACTCCTCCAGATCGACCGGGTGCATTTGCTAATTAATTCCTGGAGTGCTTCCCAAAAAATCAAACTTTGGTTAATAAAATAGAGGAGCTCTCCTCCTACTAACTGGACTAACTCCCTTGGATCCCCATTTATTATTTTCAACATATATCATTTGCCCCTTTCAGTCATATTTGATCATCCATTTTGTTAACAACGAATCCATTTTATTAACTAATTAGAAGAAAAGCAAATTAGAATCTTAGATACATTGCTATAACAAATCACTACAAGTATCGCTACAAAAATAAAATGACGCATGATAGTTTTGGAAAATCACTCGTGAATATTTTTAAAAATTCACGATCACTAGTAATTTTTAAAAACTACCCTTATTTTCTTTTTTGTTCATTTACTTTCTTGTGGCGACATTTATAGTGATACATTATAGTAATGGATTGTATTTTTCTAATAATAAAGGATATTTTACTGTTATTAAGCAAATAAGGATAAAATTACGATTATTTATAATTAAAGTCAAAAGGCCAAAAAATTGGAGTGGTAGGTGAGTGAGGAGCTAGGAATTGGGGTTGAAAATGCCCTTCCAGGCTTCCACTAAATTGTAAAGCCTCGTTGATATTGTTGGGTAGATTATCTTCATACTAACCAATTAATAATATTTAATAACTATACAATTTCCCAAAAACAAAACCGAATTTTTTTAAAAAAAAATATATATATGCAAGGAATTGAAGTTTCTTTATTATTCCAAAATTTACAAAGAGATACAAAGAATCTCTGCAATATTAATTCATTAAAATACCAATTCAAACATTAGTACCAAATTTCAATGGTGGTTTTACATTAATTTCTCTCAAGATCCAGATCCTCTCAGATTGATGCCTAGCTCTGAGTTTCTCTTTTAATTAATTCAGCAGCTTCCTTATACATACTGTGATGAAACACACTTTGATTTGTAGGTGACCAACTTCAGAGAAAGAATAGCTGGATGGTGACTGCACCAGCCTTCTTCTTCATGCATATACATATATCTTCTTCCTGCATGTACTCATTATAAAACCTACAAGAAACATAAGAGGGACATGTTAGAACTCAGTTATAAACTAACTACTGTATGTATAAGAACAAGAGAGAGAAGATCGAGAGTTTTAGAGAGAGAGAGAGAGAGAGGCCATGGGAGCTCCCTTCAATCCAAATAAAGAAAGAAGAAGGCAAGCACGTCTCCTGGGTCATGCAAACCCTTAAGCTGCGCACCATATACACATCTTAACCTGCGCAACACAAAGGTATCCATGAACTAGCAGACGTCTATCACCCTCTCTCCTTCCATAGTTTGAATCAAAGAGAGCTCTCTATCAAACCCCCTCAAAAAACCACTATCACAAAACCACTAGCGGTTTTCAAATAAAACCCACACAACATCAGCAGACCCACTAGTAATCTAAAGGCGAATCTAAGGGCCTGTTTGAAAACTAAAACATAAGCACATAAAAGTAATTTTTTTTTTTTTTTTTTAAATTAGGTCACATCATGAAAAGCACCTAAATGAGAAAAAAAAAAAACATCTTACTAGATAATACTTTTTTAAGAAACACATAAAAGCAGTATAAAGTATAAGTATAAGCACACCCAAACTGCACCAAAAATACAAGCTTTACATGCCATACTGTTGCACTACAATTAAGCCCTAGAGCAGCTAAAATTAACAACCATTAAAACCACGAAACCGCAAGTAGCTGAAATGGGTGTTTATATAAATATATATATATATATATATATAGAGAGAGAGAGAGAGAGAGAGAGAGGGAGAGGTGGGAAGGGTAAAAAACCCTAGAATGGGTTGAAGCAACCATGAACCCACAAAACCACTGGAGGTTTTAGAAGCAATAGTTTCAGAAAGGTGTGGAGTTGCATCGATTGCAGCAGTGAAGTGGGGTTTATATAGAAGTGGGTGAGAAGGGTAAAAACCCTAGAGTTTGGTGCAGTAATGACCGTTAGATTTTGGATAATAAATAGTGTCATCAATAAGAAATCTGAGAGAGAGATTTCCTCGTTAAACGAGACAGAGAGGAGGTAGTACGTACTGCTTCAATTCAACTTTCTCATAAAAGTAAGAGAGAGAGAGAGAGCGACAATGGCGGGCATAAGCATCTCTCTCTTTTCATTGTACTACTTTTGAAAAAGAGAAATCCAGCAAAGGTCTATTACTGTATTTTAAAGAAGATATATTGCTGTGATGCAGATTTAGAGACAGGTGTTATTACAACGGTTAGATTTGGGGTATCTTAAATTGTTACGGAGTTTGGTCCGTTGGTTAGAAATCTTGTTTGTCTTGAGGGAAACTACCATGCCATTTCCATGAAGAGATGGACTTTATTTTTTCGAGGAAATGCTAGTGTGTGTCTAGCCTTGAGATCTCTGCATCCTGCAACAATAACACAACACTCCTTTGTTATATAAAAATTTCTATTTTTTATCACTCTATTTGCTGTTGTGCAACGGTAAAATAAGATGCTGAGATGGCAGGTTGGATTAATAGTAATACAATTAAATATAGAATTCTACCAAAAATAAAATAAAATATAGAATTAATTAATAAATAAATGCGATCTTGAGATGCTAAAGATAGCAGTAACAAAGTAAGAAAGGACAAGACAAAGAAAAAGTTATCTTGGATGCGTCCGGATCTGCTAGTGATAAGAGGATAGATCACTAGTGCTGATCAGTCGCTAGATGACTGACACGTAAACTAAAAGGGTTGTTTCAAGGCTAAGAATAGAAACACCAATAGGCGTTCGGTGCTTCGATCGAAAGCTAAGCAAATGTGATGTACATTGGATTTGTGGGGATATGTGGGGATCTTTGCAAAAAAAAATATTGGAATCACATTCCAACATTATCTACGGGATCTCAGTTTTTTAGGCTCAATGGGTGTTTGTTTCTCAAGAAAATTCTCTTCTTTTTGTTTTTTGTCTGTGCTCAAATATCTTTATAATACCTGTAGATTGAGGGAGGGATACGTATTCAAGATCAAGATCAAGATCAAGCAAACGGATGGAGTGGTGCTGTGTCCGGGAGGGAATGAAAATTCTTTGCTTGGTTTGTTTGGTGTTTGGGTGATGTGTCATGATATGAATTATCTGCACATTATTCGAGTGAAAAGCAAAATATCAAGATCATGACACATCAACCAAGCATATCCAAGCCTAAGCAGAGAATCCGGTCTCGTCTGTGTTATACAAAAATGAGAGACAGCAAGAAATTTTGTCTGAATTTAAGAGGGAGAGGGAGAGAGAGAGATGGATTGTGAGGAAGGAGAGAGAAACCCTTTGTGCTGATGTCTTGTACGATTTGTGCAGGAAACAAAAATTTGCTCAATTTGAATGGGATGAATTACACTTGACGGCCAGCCAATGTTAACGCCAGTTAACTATGTTGGTTTGCCCCAAAACGACAGCCATTATGCGTGTTTCTAACGACAACCTTTAGATCGTCTTGCTTGCTTACATGTCAGTCATCTAGCGGCTGATCACTACCTAGTGATCTACTCTCATATCACTAGCAAATCCAAAAGCGTCGTAGATGTCATATGCCATTAATATGAATGGAAAGAAATGCTGCAAGGAGCCTTACATATGATAAAGTTTTGTAATCTATTTAAAATTAATAAAAAACAAATTTTAAAAAAATTAATTGTCGAATTAGATATATATTTTTTATACATGTTATTTATATAAAATATTGTGGCAATCGATTCAACGGTCAGTTTTTCAAAAATATTACTTTATAAAATTGTGAGCTTTTTATTTTTCAAAATATCATAATTTTCACAGTCGATATTTTAAGAAGCCGGCAGTTAGATCATTGTAATTTTGGGCATATATGACATGTATTATATATATATAATCCAACAATTTTTTTTTTTTTTTTTCGAAACCTATTTTACAATTAGTCTATATTACCTTACACAATCCCGTGTAAAGTGAACCTTGTACAAATGAATGTAGTAACTATGAGAAGTAAATATTCGATTCAAATAAAAGTATTTTTACATATGATTAATTCTGTCCATACATGAGAGGATTTCAGAATGCTATGCCAACATTGTGGGAAATTACATTTTGTTCCCTTCAACTATTGGTTGTTTTCACATTATTCCTGTGGTTTCGATTGTATCAATGTGCCTTCTAAACTATTAGATTGTATCAAATTACTCTATTATGTTAGTTAACTATTTGTTTTTTTTAACGGAAAAATGGTATTAGGCTTGTTATTATCATTATTATTTTTGCTAAACTGCTAATGTGTCTATAAGCATATTGGTGAATTTTTATGATTTTTCTCAACATATTTTAATTTTATGATTATAAAATAAATAAAATTTATTGAAATAAATCATGAAATTTCACTGATATGCCGTAGACCCAATAGCAATCCTGGATAAATAATGAATAAAAAAATAACAAGCCTAACTCTATTTTTTAATGAAAAATACAAAAGGCTAATTCACGAAAGGGATAATTTAATACAATTTAATAATTTAAGGAAATATTGATGCAATCGAAACCATAAGAGGACAACATGAAAACGACCACTAGTTCAAGAGGACGTACAAAGTATAATTTCTTCTTCTTCTTTTATATATATATATATATTTATATATATTATCATGAAGTGCATAAGAATATTTCTTAATTATTGTTTATTTATTATGCTAAAAATATCCTTAAATCTAGTGAGATAAAATATTTATATGAGGAAGCTAGTTATTCGACATATATATATATATATATATATATATATATATATATATAGAAAATTAAATGGAAACAATTGGACCAACCTAAAACCTAAGCTTTGGCTAAGAAACAATTGTATAGAATTAAGTGGTGAACAAAGATTCATATCCTAATTGATGAGAGATTTATGTTGTGTGACAATAAGGATTTTTTTTTTCTCATCAAGCGTTTATTGGAAAGGCAATTAATTAACCTGACGATGGTCTTAATAGAGAACTAAGAATAATATAACCATTAATTGCTAGCAATAAACATCTAATTAACTATGATCATTGCAACATTTGTTAACATTAAATATATACCTTGAATATTATATTGTATTTTAGAATATTAGGACGGTTGGCAAAATTTAAATACTAGAAATGATCGACCGTGGGAAATTGTATGGTCCCTAGCTTTTGCTAGAATTGCTTCTAGTATGATAATTTTGATACGGGAAGATATTATTTGAACATAATTATAAAAGAAAATACTAAATCTCCCAAATATATTGTTCCAAATGTGTATCCCAAATGATGTGGCGATTGATCTAACCTTTCTTTTTTTTAGCAAATTCTTTAATTAATAATAAATGAAGTTTAGGATTGATTTGAGATGATTTTTTGGGATATATAGCATTATTCAATTCTAAAAGTGTTTTTCATATAATATTATATGAAAAAGTAATTTTTTTCAAAAGTGATTTTAGAAAAAGTGCACTAATACAAACGGGAAAATACTTAGGCTCTAGTTGGACAGTAAAAAAGAAGCACTAAAATGTACTTGTTAGTCCCAATATGCTTTTCTCTAAAAAGCAAGTTTTTTTCTTTTTGGATGCAAGGATAAATCATCTCGTTTTGTTCTCTGAAGACTTCGGAATCGATACCTAATGCCGTTTAATCACAGTAGAACCGATGGGCAAATCCCGGATGTGCGCACAGGCTCCTCAACACACACATCAGTAAAACACGGACTCGTATAGTGGCGGAGATTCATGCCTACACCCAGATCCAAGAATTGATTACCTGTCACTAGAGGCATGTCCTACCAACCTTACTATGCTGTACGCTCGGAGAGCTGGTCCCAAGGTTCGAACTCATGACCTCACATTGGTTTTCAAGGATTTTTGGCCAAGTGATCTGCCTTGGGATTAAATAATAATAATAAAATAAAAAAAAAGGTTTACACTTGCTTTAGCCTAGAAGCACCAAAAAGTTAACAATGTGCGTTTGAAGCAAGAGTGAGGTTGCTTTTAGAGGAAATCATGTTGGATTAACAAACACATTTTAATGCTCGGCTTAAATGTCCCAAAAAGAATTTCCCAAATGTTATGGCAGATAATTTAGTCATTCTATTTTTTAGCAATCTCTGTCTCACGATAATAAAGGAAGAACTTAGATTCATGATTTGGAACGCTTTTTTGGAAGAAATTTTTAGAATGCATAGCATTGTTCGTGCTATGTAAAAATCGTGTAGCTATTCATCATTAGTATATGGTAATCGAAAATCCTTTTTATTTTTGGTTTTTGTCGAGCGTTAATTTATTGGGAAGTTAATTCAGAATATATTATATATAACAGTCATACATTAATTGTAAATTAAAACCTAGCAGTCACTGTAACATTTGTCAACATTAATTAAATACCTCAAATCGATGCATCTTAATATTATAGCAATGTGATAAAATAAAATTTTTTGTTGTTGTTATCTATAAAATTAATTGTCATTTCCAAATATCATCTTTAATTAATTTTGACATTAATTTATAAAGTGCCAAATTGAAAAAAAAAAGAAAGAAGGGGGGGGGGGGGTTAATTAATTAGATAGATGGTGTAGAGTTAATTTATAAAAATCGATAAGATTTTTTTTTCCAAGCAATGTTATTTCATCCAGCTATTTCATCCATCTAATTTCATCCAGCTTAATTGCAGTGGAGATCTTTTATCCCACTTTTATGTATCACTTTTTTATCTCCTTTCACAAAAGTCTACATTGAAAATTTAAATATGAATATTTATTAAAATGTTGGATTTTCAAGGTAGATTTTTCTGAGAGAGGACGGAAGATCTCCTCTATCTCCATCCCCTTTCTTTTTTACCCAAGTTTATTTTAAATGGTCAGTCATAAATATTTCTCAAATAGAGAATTTCAAGATAGATATTTATAAAAGGGAATGTCAAATGAAATCACGGGACATTATGATAATGATAGAGGATCTCCACTCATTAAACATGCATGTAATTGATAATAAGAAGGGGAAGGACTGTGGGTCCCACTAGTCAGTCATAAAGGGTGTCTACAATGTCCATTACTACAAAGTAGTAGAGGGGATCCATAATTCTTTTATTATTATTATTATTTTTTTTTGGTTAAAACGAATAATATTAAACTAAGAAATACATTTAGGATAGATTGTGTTCAAGGCATCAAAATAAAGCAATGAAGAAATACAATCTGGTTGTTTAGACGAAACCTCAAAATCAGAAGCAAGGGAGCATCCCTTCTTTGCGAGCATATCAGCACATTTGTTACTTTCCCTATAAATGCGATGGATTGAAATTTTCTAGAGATTGCTGATTAAAAACCTACAATCATTTATAATTGACAACCGTTTTTTGGTCCTCAGGGAAAGCTCAACTAGACTACGAGACAGCAGGTATAGCTTTTTTCTCTCTCATCATAAATCTCCAATTTTGATAAGATAGGATTCGATTCAATTACATAAAAACTTAAAACACCAAAACTAACCATAGATCCCCTTCAAATTTCTTGATTTTTAGTAAAAGAAACTGTTTCAATTCATTACAAAATATAAACAAAACGAAATGCAATGAGACAATTATAAAGAGCTATTGACATATTTAGCTCTTTCACACAAATCTATAATCATAGTTCAAAAAATTCATTGAACTTACGAGCTATACAATATGAGGTAGCCCTCTCCTTCTCCTTAAAAACCTACTTTCACTTCAAACACTTCAGTCCTAAGTCCTAACAAATATTTCTATACATGTTAGTCCTCGAACAGCCTTGCAACTTCAAACATCTAGCAACACGCATTTGCCTTGTAGGTTGATCTAAAGTAGCCATGCCAGTCTCCTCGATCGATTCTTAGACTAAAGGATCCATTGATGCACCTGTAATTAATTCGATAGGGAAAAATAAGAAGAAAAAAAAAAAATTACACATACATGGCTTAGTAAAATTAAGAATTTACCTAGTCTTGGTGCCAAGAATGAAAATCACACAAGGGTCAAATTAATCTTTGACAAACGTACCCTATCTATTTTTTATATATAAAAATAAAGAGATCCATGCATGCAATATTAGGTATTCCTAAGGTGTTGATAAAGCTAGAGATTTGAGTAATTAACTTGAGTCTATGATAAACCACTCAATATTGCATCAAATCTTTAAAAATTTAAATACAATACAATGGAAATTAACACGAAAACAATAAAATTTATATTTATACATATAACTATTTCATATATAATAATAATAATAATAATAATTGTGTGCAAAACATGTCGGAGAAGTGTCGTGTCTAATCTGTTGTATCACTTTTGATTAATATATATATCCGTAATTTTTAGTTAATAATGAACATAAAAAATAAAGTCACCAAGACATGTACACACACAACACAACACAAAGCAATAAAAAAAGATTTATAAGAAGGAGCTAAGGAGCTCCCTTCACTCCAATACAGAAAAGATCAAGGTAACCTCGTCTCCCAGCTCATGCTCACCCTTAGCCTGCGCACTGCGCAAGCTAGCCTTGCGCACCCAAGGGTATTCATGAACCAGCAGCCGTGGTACACCATCACCTCCTTTCAGAGTTGGAGTGCGGAGAGCCCCATTGAACCCCCCCAAAACCCCAATACACACACACACATACATATACATATATATGTATATACCCATTATATATATATATATATATATATATAGAGAGAGAGAGAGAGAGAGAGAGAGAGAGAGAGAAATGAAGTTAATTAGCTAGACCGCATATATGGTGCTTAGACATGGAAGGTGATGGGTCCTTATATAGGCTCAGACATGGGGTGAAGATGCAATCTGAACCCTAGGATTTTTTCAACGGTTATGAAAATCCTAGAATATCTGAGAGGGAGATTTTCTTTGTCCAAGAATTGAAGAGAAACGTTGCATGTCACAGCGAAATTGGTGGTGATGAGCATCTTTTTTCTTGGAGCTTTACATTTATGGATACTATAATTGGTTTTTGGAATTTAATATATATATATATTGAACTAAAGTGGGTTATGGGTCATCACAACCATGATTCTAGGGTTTGTGGGTCCCATTTAGTGATTTCCTAGTAAGGGTTAGGCTTTTGGTTGATCTTAACCATTGAATTGGTGGGTTTTTATTTTTTTATTTACCATTATTGTTTATTTATTTATTTTATTAAAAATACCATTCGGTCGATGATGTCACACAATTATTCTCAACTTTTATTAGAAAAATAAAAAGTTTTTCTTTCCAATAATAGGGGATGCTTAAGAATTTGAAAATGGTTTACACTTTTACACTGGGACCAAGAGTTAGTTATATTTGATTTCGTGTTTAAGAAATTAATGTGTTTTAAAAAATTTCAAGTTTTCAAAAAATTTAACAGTAAAAACATGATAAGTTTTTTAGAAAATGCAGTTTGTAGCATTTTATTTTTTATTTGAACAATGATGATGTCTAAAAAAGGTAACGGGTTGGTGTTCTGACAGGTCAGTGATCCGATACGTCTGAGCTCCAAGAAGTGAATACCGGTGTGGTGTCTCCGTACAAGGCTCCGATGAAGAGTCAGTTTACAGAGTGAGTAAAGAGAAAAATACACCTTAGTGATAGGGGAAAAATAACATACCTTCTAATCGCATTTAATGATTGATGTAGGTTTCTTCTAATCACATTAATGGTTGACGTTGGTTGTTGAGCGGCCAATTAATGATTCTCTTACTTGATAATCATGCTATGCTTCACTTTCCTGAAATCAGTTGTCAGGACTGTCTCGTAATCATTCCAAACATACAGCAGGCTTCAATCTATCTTTATGATGTGGACTGATCGGGCGGCATCCAGCAGATCAGGTAGAATCCAATGGATCGGGTGATCGTGTCCCGACCCGACACGCGTCGACACACAAACCCTTGCAGATTTTACCCTCTTCAAACAATACTATACGTTCCAAAAAATTATTCTAAATGTATATCCCAAATGAATTATAACTTTCATTTATCGTTAGGGAGATAATTTGCTAAAAAAAGAGAAGAATTAGATCAACCGTCACATCGTTTGAGATACACTTTTGTATCCAAAATGCAATGTCCAAAAAAAATTATCTCGACCCAAAAGTGTATCCCAAATGATCGATCTAGCAGTTGATCCAACATTTCTCTTTTTTAATTCTCTCCCTAATGATAAATGGAGGGTTATGATTCATTTGAGATGCTTTTTGGGACAATTTTTCTTGGAATATTTAGCATTGCATGTAGCATTTTCCTTTTTGTTTTAGCAATGCTATATATCCCAGAAATGTAACCCAAATGAATCCTAATACCTCGTTTATTGTCAATGAAATAATTTGTTAAAAAAGAAAATGATTGGATTATCCGTTATATTATTTAAGATATTTTTTGGACTTATAGCATTTTTATTTTTATTTATATATGTATACTTTTGCAAATGAAAGGTAGTAAGAGATGGGAAATTTGTGAAAAAAATATTTCGAAAATGGTTTCGGGTAACATACGTCCTATTGTGTTATTTAACTTATTGTGGCATTAGGACATTTCCATTCTTTGTGTTATTCCAAAAGAAAATGTGTTATTTGTTTTCCTACATTCCTTTGTTTTTTCTGTTCCAAAAATAGAAAACCATTTTGCTAATTATAATCTAAGTTCCCTATATATATATATATATATAATTTTTCAAAATTTGTATTTAAGAAACCAATAGTCCAATCACTATAATTTTTGGCATGCCTGTCATACATAGGAAGAATATTAAATCCAACGGTCAATTTTTCAAAATATCCATTTTACATTGGCTAAAAGGCCAATTCCTCATATAAGGAAGTCCTCACAAGAACGAGACTATATATATATATATATATATTTTTTTTTTTCTAGGGTTCAAAAGGGGTGTAAAATTTGTAATGCTTTCAAGGTCAAACAGAAATACACACACAAGCAGGAAACACAAACAGATAGAATAATTTCATTAAAATTAAAATTTAAAATTTTGGTAAAAAATATAAATCATTTCTTGTATCCTGTTGGTCTTTCTTTTTTCTTCTTCTTCTGTTTTTTTTTTTAGAAAAATTATTTGAAAGCCCATAAATTTAGAGATTTATACCAGGAGATCTAATTTTATTTTATAAGATCTTTGTGATTTCTAAAATCCTTTGCATATCTGCTATGTTTAGAAAGACACTTAGTATCTAGCTGGTGGTATAAAATATTACCTATATTGCAGACTTATGTGTATCTATACTCCCCCCCTTCTGTTTGTTGATATATATGATAGATTTTGAATCCACCCCTTCCATTTTATAACGATCACAAATCACTAAGGAATAAAGGTAATTGTAGTTTTACTACAACCAAATGAATCTCGAACTAGAGACTACAAACCCTATGATGCAGATCGGGTTGGGCTTATAGCCCAAGACTTTATGGATCAGCTGGACAGGACAAAGGGGCCCAAACAGATTTGGGGCTCGGGGGCGATTTTGGGATAAAATCAGAAAACCGACTAGTAGGATCGAAAGTCGTCGGTGACGGAATTGCACGAAAATTGGTAGTCTGAATGGAAACGGCGAGACGAACAAGACTCACCGCTAGCGCCGTGACGTACGCTGCTTTTTGGACAAATTCTTTCGTTTAGGCCTCCGATTTGGTGATTTTGCTATTTATGGAAAGATTTCGCCTGCCAATTACTTTCCCTACAGAAGTCCGTTTGACGAACCGTTGATTCCGTAGCGATCCTTAGGGAATATATTTTCAGATTTTATCTTTATTTCGCATATTTCCATTTTTGGCAAATTTCATTTTATTTCAGTTTTTCCCTATTTCGGCAGTATTAGGGTTTCTAAGCTTTGTTTTAGTATAAATATGCTTGTAGCCGTCTTGGCAAATCAGTTGATGAATTAATAAGAATTTATTTGAGAGTTTTCACTCTTTTCCCTAAGTTTCTCTCTTTGTGAAGATCGAGTACTTGGATGCCTATTTTTCTGGCACTGTCTTGGTGACACGTCAACAGGGATTTGGAAGGTTGTTCGTTGTTGGTGAGCTTATCTTCAATATTCCGTTGCATCACCCCATTACCCAAATCCCCAACAACTTGGAGGAACCAATCTAATGTAATGTAATGTTTCAGCTTGAAATATCTATTTTATATGCAGTGGGTCTATTATTATTAAGGTTAAAAGTTCAATCGAAAAAAATTGGTTGAATTTTGAAGAACAAAAAAGTTACAATTTTTCACAACGATATTTTCAAAAATTGACCGTTGGATCACTGTTATTTTTGGCTAGTATGAAATTCGTAAGGCTTGTACCTTATCCAACAGTCAGTTTTCCAAATTTTATTCTGCATTTCGTCCTACACAAGTCACCTTATGCAACTTTATATAAGGTACATCTTATAATAAACTTTCTATATATACATCTATGGGTCACGTTCCTTGACACATTATTTTTTATCATGGTTTGACACGCGATTTGCAAAACCTAAAGTGGAAAATGTATATTTTGAAAAACCGACCGTTGGATTAGATGTTTTATTTATAGACAACATATATTCCAAAAATCACATTAGTCCAATGACTATTTTTTAAAAAATATTATAAAAAATTGTGTGAAACTATCATAATTTTTCATAATTGGTCTTTTAAAAAATAAGCTGTTAGATCAATGTAATTTTTGACATACAAAATGTATATAAGCTGAACATTTAACCGAACGGTCAGTTTCTTAGAATATTTATTTCTATGTTAAATTTAATAAAAATAATGCGTCAAGGAAACCACCCGTTAATTATTTACTACATATGACAGAGACTGTGTTGTTAGCATTTTTAGCTAGTAATTTTGACTATACTGCTCATTGAAAGGATGGGATAGCTGGCTTCCTTTAAGGGGTCGGCACCTCTCCATTGCAACATCAATCTTCCTTAATGGGTCGGTGCCTCTCTATTCCAACATTAATTAAGCGGCTGATCGGGAAATATAAAATTGTTTGGAAAATATATAAATTCGATAAATTATATATATATATATATATATATATATTTATTTATTTTTTATTTTTTATTTTTTTTCATTTTTCCCGAATGATCAACTTGTTCGTACTAGATTAAATCTTCTCTCTAGTCTGATCAATAACCAACATTTACTTTATCACAATTTAGAAGGTTTTTTTTTTCCTGCAAATCTGTTTCCAAACCAATTTGTGAGCTGATTTATTTAAAATTCAAACCAATGATAACAGTAAAGGAATGAGCCTGATTTGATATCATTTTCAAAATTTTCAGACAGGCACATAAAATAAGGCATAAATACGCCGCTTTTTTTTTTTCTTTCTGATTCTATTCAATCTTGTACAAAAAATAAGGCATAAATATGCAGCTCTTTTTTTTTTTTAAACCAATAGTAAGTTGGTTTATTAAAATTTATATAGCAATAAAAGAGTGGATTTAATCTAATTCAATTGTCAAAATTTCCAAGCAGGCACATTAGATACAAAGGAAACAGCCAAATAGTTCCCACAATTGTGTTTTCACTACAAAATATATATATATAAGAGAAAATGCCAAATTGTAGTGGGCACAAGTACAAAGTGTTGGTGTATTTTAATAAAAACAAAACTAATTTTCTTGCATTCTTGTCCCACATTGGTTAAAAGAAGAGAACATGGAGTGACTTATTAGTTTTCTCCTTCACTCATGTTTAGTTAAGACTTAGAAAACTTGGCGCTTCACGTGCGCAAGAAGGGAAGAAAGTGGAGGAGGTATAAGTTTGTTACATCTTACATGAATAGAGACCTCTTCCTAGCATTTTCACAAGCTCTCTCTTTGGTTCTGTATAATTTTCTTTAAGTTTTTGAGTTTTTCTTTGAGCAAAAAAGGGCATGGTGTGGAGCTTCATATTTTCTTTAAATTGTGCAAGCTTAGAGAAAACAACAGTGAGTGGCTGGGCCTGTTGTATCCTGAAGGCGACGTGCTAGAAACTATTGCATCGGATTTTTTCGTAGTGGCGTGAATCGTCTTAAAGAGAGCGACCTACTCCGCGCCTCAACCCGCCTTACTTCACTTTTCCTTTGATTTGAGGTAATATTGTTTTATAATTCCAATACAAAGCCGATCTAAAAACACTTGTAACCTTATTTGCTGATGGTGGAAGGTGACACTTTTCACTTTGTACTCTTTCCGTTCACAATGCATTGCTACATTTTCAATGGACATGAAAAGTGTCATTGTATGGTCAACACTAAAGTTTGATTCTGACTGCAGTTGCCCTTCTGCATATATGACGATAGAGAAAGTAACACTTGGCATATCAAAATTTCGTTGTATGGTCAAAAGCAATTAAGAATTAAATACGTCTTTAGCTTATTGGTAATTGTTGATTAGGGAATCTGTCCATGCATGATATTATCAATGATTTATTATTCTACACCACTTATGGTAATAGCTTTGTCCCCTGCTTTTCTTTGATTTTTTTAATCATTGCACTTGTTATTATTATTATTTTTAGTCTTTTCATCTTCTTTGTTAAGTTTGTCTCTCAATTCAAACTTTCCTTCAATTTTTTTTTTCTGCTTTCTTGATAACCAAACAATCATTCAGTGCATAGAGGTTGAATAATAAAATAGAGAGATGACCAAAAATCTGATCAAACTAATGGCAACAGTTACAGTGGAGCAGTTCACGTACCAAAACAGTCTCAAGCTAACTTTCATTCTTTTTTAGGGTTGTGGATTGCACAAAATATCCCTTCTACATAACATGTAATTCTCTGGACGATGATTGAGGTCACCCTTTCTTTTGATCAACGAACCAGATACGAATTCACTTGGTTATGCCTTTCGTACTTACCTGCAAATTTTTAAGAGGTCCAACACCCTATATGCTCTATGTACGACCTGATTGATCTCTCTATGAACATGAACTCAAAAAGATTTCAATGCCTCCAGAGGGAACCCAAATGGGAGTTGCATCACTTGGTTGCTTGTACCGAAACATGATGGTTTTTTTGGTGCTTTCAGACTGGCTCGTAGAGACCCAACATGTGCCCATCAACACACCGCAAGGCTGCAACCTGACAGTGCCACCAAATTATGAGGAATCTTCAAATTGTTTAGAACTTATATAATTTATAGCACATACCCCCTGCAACTGCTGTTGTTTTACAATTCCAGCAGCTACCATTTAGAGCATGCTGGGCGATGTATTTTGGGAATGTTTGGCAATTATTTAGAGGCACAATAATAGAATAGGAACAAAAACATTGAAGTGGCCTGTTGTGATTCACCATTGCAAGAATTTAAATTAAAAAAAAAAAAGGGTGGGGGCTCTAATTCAAAAATTATGCTCCAATGGAAGTTAGGTTTGTACCTTTCCATGGATCTCATGCTTGATGGGACCATCCAGTTCTGCACCTAAAGCCATTAGTTTAGTCACTGTATTGTTGATGTCAGTCACCGTGAAGGACAATAGTGATGAGTACCCCTTCTGCATGACATGGTCACTGCGGAGCCAGAGTTAGCAGCTGATATAACAGTCCAAATCCAACCACATATACAGAATTCAAAGTTTATGAAGACTGTTTCAAGAATATAACTAAGTCAAGATATTTGCCAAATTATCTTTTAACCACACCAGAAAGAAGCCCAAAAATACTCTGCCTAATGAGTTGAACAACAACAAATTAATGTTATTACTATGGGAAGTTTTGTACTACAGAAAAAACCATAGTTTAGGAGAAAGATGGAAAGAGGACATGCACAGTAATTTTGCAATTTTATTGATCTGCCCAAGTGAAGCAGATGGTTAATACAAGTATACAACTCTGTAATTCCAGGTCTGGTGAGCTGTGACATGCTTAAAAATGCTAGATTCTACTATTTCATGGCTATGCAAAATGATTTTTAGATAAAAGATCTATCTTTACATTATTAGAAACCTGGCGAGAATAATCTGAATATCTGATTTTTTATCATTAATTTAGAGATTGGAAGATTTTTCGACAAAGTCTTGAGAGTGTCTTCTGACTAGATTCTCAAGACTAAACTAATTGTGATTAGTTAAGGTCCTGATCTTCTCCTAAGTGGGGCTCATTAGTTGTGGCACTAGAGTCACATTTCCATTCATATCATTAGAAGCCCATGCTTCATCTCCGAGGCTCAAATGAGAGACACTCTAACATAAGTTATGCACTGCAAAAGAATTTAATATTTTAGCAAATAACAAAAGGTTTCATTTAGTGAGAAATATTTTGAAACTAAAATTGAAACAGCTACTGAATATGCATTCCTGCCTCTGGCATTGAAGATTTTTAAACGTGCTGACTGTATTCATGTTGGACAAGTTGCCCTCTCCATAGTCTCTCCTCAAATTTTGCCTCCTTTTCAAAATTCTAGACCATTGTAACAACTCCCATCATTCTGGTTCCAATTCATGCTTCATCTTTGAGGCACAAACGTCACAACTCCAAGATAAATTATTTACTGTAAAGAAATAAACTAAAAAACTGTAAAAAATGAAGAAGAAAGAGGTGCTATTGAGTTTGCCATATCTTGAATTCTAGAAATAAAACTGGGACTGACTGTGTGGTATGAAGCATCTGAAGTTCTGAACATATTCTCTCTTTAGTGTTATAAGAGATTCATTACCATATTACCTCTGTCTATTTTAGCCACTTGTTGTGTCCACCATCTCTTCTCCTTTAGTCCTTGCCCCTCTCAAAGTCTCCAGACTATCATTACCAGAAAAAGGGTGGAAAGCAGGACACAAAAATAAGAAGTAGACACAGGAAGCGAATGGGAAGCAGAGGCGAAGCACGAAAGTGGGAAGCAACTAGGATGCCCACTAATAAGTGTTATTAGAACATTAGATGAAGTGTAAAAAGCATTTCTAAGTAATGTGCTGGAACTATGAATTAGGAAGCATTTTGATACAGTTAAAAACTGGAACCAATATGTTAGGAAAATATTGAATAACCTAAATAATCTTGAATTCCTTTCACTAGCTCATAACATCTTACTATAAGTCCTAGAACCAATATTTCCAGACTATAAAGATCTAACAATAACTTCCCATCAGCAAAAACTGAATGCAATGAACCATACACTCCAATTCAGATATCCTTAAACATTCCATAAAGTGGCATTGAGGGGAAGAGGAAGGGATGTTGATGCAGTTAAAAACTTGGACAGTATACAATAAGCATAATTCCACCCAGAAGTAATTTGCACCATGCTAACCATAATTTTTAACTATCACCAAGTTGTTAAACTTGGGCTGCAGCCAGTGCTGGCACTGAATTCCTTTATTATTTGTACCAAGAAGAAAGAAATTTTACTTACAATCATCATTTTTTTTGTTGCAAACCCTGTGCCAAATAGTAAAAAAAGTGTAAAACTGAGGTTAATAGGTCCCATTCCAACAGATATGGATACTATAAATGCCTGCAATACTCAGCTAGTGCCAATATTACCTCACTACCTCAGAAATCACACAACATCAAAATTTATCTGACAATGCTCCCATATAATGATAATAATAATCATATAACATTTATTTTATAGAGATTTAAAGTGGACCATTCATGACCATATCATTTAAAACAAATAAAACATTGGACACTTGTGATCATGCAATTGGGTTAATATGGGTAAAGATCTCCAAGAAAGAATCTAAAGAAAAAAAAACCACAACTCCTCCGTAGATAGATTCAATAACATAGTAAGTTATTTAGCCCCTTTAGGTACAACCCTTTTGAGATACCATCATACCACCACTGCTATCATATGCAGCCAACTCCAAACTCCAAGTTTGGCCGAATTTGATATAACCTTCGCAAAGTATCTCCTCTACAATCACATGAAGCCAACGTCAAAATGTCCAAAAATTATTCTTGACATCACTAAATTTAAGCCACCATTCCATATAACATCCATACATTAGACGACCACTTAACCTCGAAAGCCTAAACTGCTAGGGAAGGGGCGAAAAATGTATATCGATCTAACCCACCCACCCACCCCAAATGGCATGCTGATAAACTGACAGAGGAACAAACCAATAGAGGGAACAGGACTTGAGTGCAGGACCTCCCAAAATCCTCTGATAATATGTTAGACGACCACTTAACAGTTACCCCAAAAGCTTAAGTTGTTAGGAAATCGGCCACAAATGTATATCAAGCAAACACCATCCACATCTTTAACGCATCAATACATGATGGGTTCAAAAATCTTTTTGCTTTTTTTTTTTTTTTTTTCCACCTTTTGGCTAAGCAAAGTATTCATTTGATCGAGAAGTTCTGAATCCCATTACATGTGATGAAGTCATTACTCATTAATCAACCAAGAAACATTACAAGCATCTCACTGAAGGAGCCCTATGTAATAAAAAGATCGAGATTCAAAACTAACATACCCTATTTTTTATGTATGCAGAAAGAGTTAAAATGGAAATGCTAAAAGATTCAGATTCATAGAGCTATATTTTGACATCTACCACTCAATACATAATGAGTAAGATCTTTCATTCACTATAGTTTGTGGGTAATTGGGTATGAAATTGTCCATTGGGCACCATAGAGTGCAGATAATACATAGCCTACACCACTAAATCCCTATCCTATGATAGAGAACGTAACAAGATTAAAACCCAGGCGAGAGAGCAAGAGAGAGAGAGAGAGAAACCTGGGGGAGTGCAAGAGAGCAAGCTTGAGAGGGCCAGATTGGAGCTCAGCCCAACGAAGAGTGCAGACATTGATGGTTAATCCTAAGCCTTCTGAGTAGAACCGAGCGGCTCTTGGCACGTCCTTGTGTAGTTGCAGTATCCACCTGAATGAAGCAGCCATCAACGACCCTCTCTCTCTCTCTCCCGGTTTTTGCCTGGGGTTGGGGGTTGGGGCAGATGCAAAAACGGGGCGTTTTGGCGGACAAGAATTGCTGAATTGGATTTAAAAGTGAAAGTGAAATGATGTGTTTTGACTTTTGAATGACAGGAATAGAAACGGTGCGTTTCAGGGACGATGGTCCAATCCCTTCCTAGAGGCACGTCAGGATGGGTGCGCTATAGAGAAATTGGATATATAATTTTTAACAAACTGTCATAGATTAGATGGTTGGCGTCCAATAATATATATATATATATATATATATATATATATATATATATAATTCAAGATTATGTGGTATTCACTGCCCGAACCTCTAAAGAATGCTGAGCTAGAGAGGTTGACATGGCATTGTTTTAATATCACGCGAGTGCAAATAGTTATGATGCCTAATATAATACATCACATTATTTGTTATAATTTCGCTGTAAAAATTAACATGATGTGTCATGTTAAGTCCGGCCAAAGAATGAAATTAGAAAAAAAATTATTTATTTAATATTTTTAAGTCTCAAAACAAACGTACACTAACATAGTGGTTCATTTTCAGAACAAACAATGACCAAACCAAATAGGAGCGAGAAACATGTTCAAAATCAAGATCACTAAAAATGTTTCCAAGTGATGCGTAGCCCATAGTCCGAATGGACTTCTTGACATACCAAAAAAAAAAAAAAAAGATTAATTGGCCATAAGTCCTATTTTAAAACTCTTTAATGCATAAAGTCCCCTTAAAAGATTTTTGCTTCTAAAAGTCCTATTTAAAAATATTTTATTGCATGAGGTTCTATTTTTTTCAAAATGCATTTTTTAAGAGACTAAAATGCCCTCGTTTCATTTCGTTTTTCTTCTTCAAATCATCCTTTATCTCACCCGTAAACATTGTTGCACAGTCCGACGAAGGTCAGCTCGCACCATCCAAATCTCCCGCTGGGGACTACCAAGTTCACATAGCCTCTTCTATTGCAGATTTGAGAAGCTCCGACGAAGGAGAGAACACCGATAAGCTCTATCTCCGGTACAGATCGGTAAGAGCTCTTCACAATCGCGATTCAGATCTTCTCATTTCCCTCTCTCTCTTTCTCTCTCTCTCAGCTTCTCTCATCCTCATTAACATTCACAAATCCATCATTATCACCAATCACAATCTCAGACGCAAATCTGCTGTTGCGATCCAATACTCGCCAATAGTTTTAGTGAACAGCAACGTTGAACTGCAACTCTATTGTAGTGCCCCGATCAGAGATTGGTGAAGCGGCAGTGAAGCCCGTTAAATGAGTCACTGTTATCAACCAGACGATCTGCCATTTATGGTTCCATGATCTACTTGACAATGGTAGCTTGGCTTCAGTAATCACACCGAAGAAGACTAGTCCGCTGCAACAGATTCCGACGAAAAAAAGAAATTTGGTAGCTAGCCGGAGTTTGACACTCCTATTATGGCAGAGCAACTGAGGGACATGAAGTACATAGAGTCGGTGGCGTGTGAGGTTGTCAGATTCCGAGCGCCGACGACTACGGTGCTACACATTGCCAGAGAAGAAAATCGATGATGATGGTGAGCTCGTGTTTAATTTTGGCAATTAAGGACAATGTAAGAAAAAAAAAAAATTTAATTTTTTGTTTGTTTGATTGGAAAATATAAGAAAAAGAAAGATTTTTTTATTTTTTTATTTTTTTATTTTTTAGTGTAGTGACCTGTGTTTTCCGGCGTAGTGACCTGTGTTTCCGGCGTAGTGATCTGCGTTTCCGAGGGAACTAAGGCAGATCACTACGGGGTGTGACGTAGTGATCCCGGGAGTTGGGGGTGTAAGCGGCATTAAAGGTTATTAGAAAGGAGATGTATTTTTGTCCAATTCATGCCAAAAGGACTTTTGGGAAGAAAAATCTATTGAAAGGACTTTTGGCATAATAATCTTTTAAATGATAGACTTTTAGCCCCCCCCCCCCCCAAAAAAAAAAAAAAAACGCAGCAGCTTGGAAAACTATATGGGTCCGAATGAATCACAATGCCAGTTTCCCAAACAAGATCCAGCCATATTCAAGCCATGGCTAACTTCATTCTCCCATGGATTGGAATTTGCACTTCAATGCTTCAACTGGTTTCCAAATCTAAAACCTGCCCAACAAAGTTTTCAAGATTACTATATCAGTTTGAGAGGTTACAGAGATCAGCATGATGAGCATTTTGAGCATCAACATTCAACACAGTAAATACAGAGAGCCGGCGATTATCTTCAAGAATATAACATCTACAAGAAACAGAACGGAGCCCATTGAAAATTAATCAAAATTGTAGTGAGACTTGAATTTTAACTGATCCGTGTAATAATATATATTACATTTCTCATGTACAAATGTAATTCCAAAATTACAAGGAAAAGAGATAAAATTTACCACTAAATACCGTCGATTCTGAAAACACTGCACTACAAATACTCGGTTTATAGAGAAGGATCTTGAGCAGTATTCACATACAAGCTCTTCATTAGAAGCTTGTTACTTTCAGGCAAATCTACAAGGTACCATCGGTTTAAACAGAACCTTTAGAAGCTTTTGATCGAGAATTCTGGCCCTCTAACCTTGCTTCAAGTAGCTTTGCCTTGAGGGTATTCTCCTTTACACCCCGAGGCCATTTTGAAGAAGATTCAGATTTTTCAAGATCTGGTGGAGTCAATTTTGACATCCACTGTTGCACTGGACTTGCACGACCTGTGAATGCAGACTGACCACAAGAATCGTCTCTGCAATTATTTTCAGGATGAATTTTCTCACCTTCCAATGACAAGGAATGATTTCTGATTAAGTTATCAAGAACATGATACGAGTTCAATCCGCGGGTTCCAACTCGTTTATTTTTCCTTTCCTGGGGACCTTCTGGGGTGGCCTCACAAATTTCAGATTTATGAGACCTCTTTATTACAGCTGGGTTCTCTCCTCCGATTTCCCCCCGTTCCCTATCCATAAACTGGGTCTTGTTTCCATCGCATGACATGGCCCTGACCATATGTTCTTCGAACTGCACTTGTGAGCTAGACAGGTTATGGCCCTTGCCTATTTCCCGTGACGCAACCTTTTTCTTTATGGGATTTGATTTCACTATTTCTTCAATGACGCCTTCGCCATTACTTTGTCTGCCGCCTGCACTCTTGTTTAGCTCAAAACAATGTGAATCACTGTCTGTAGAATCTTCTTCCTCAGCTGCATTTTGAGGTGCACTAACAGCCTCATTCAATGGAAAGGATTCCAAAGAATACCGACGAGAGCAGCTTTCCTTTAGCTCATTTGGTGACAAGTTAACATTTTTCCTCGAACCAACAGACTGTTTAGCCCGAAGAAATGTTTCTATTTCGAAGCTTAGCTTGTCTACAATTGTGCTCTTTTCTGCTAGATCATTTCGAGCTTCTGCTAGCTTCATCTGCATCCGCTCATCTAGCCACGATTCAGAAATATGGAGAACCAACCGATCTGGGTTTTCCCTATTGATCCAATCTTTATCAGGCTTGAGCTTCACGGTCCGCAACTCTTGTTCATAATCCCTTATTCCCTCAGCAAACTCATCACACAAGTCTTCTAATAAAATCCGTGCTTTTTTCTCTCTTTCAAGTTCTTTCAAAGCACTAGAGAAAGAAGATTTCACCACAGAAAGCTCTCGAGCTAGCTTCCTGTGCAGGCTTTCAGAATGCTTTCGTAACTTCCTCTCATCTTCTAGCTCGTCCCTCACTGACTGAACTGCACCTTTTATTCGATCTTGCTCCCTGTTCTTCCTAACAAGTTTATCCTCTGCAACTTCCTTTATCAAATCATCCATTTCCCGCCGATCTGTTTGCTTCTCTTGCAGCAACTCTTTGATTCGTGCCCGAGAATGATCAAGTTCCATCTTCATAGCTTTCACCAATGATATATTGGATGCATGCTGTTCTTCAAGGCTCCATATCCGATTTAGTACTTTCAGTAACTCTGTGGATGTTTTAAGGCTATAACTTGACTCACCAATCCTACCCTTAAAATCCAAAGAACTAGTAGGAGTGACTGCAGGGTTATACGGCGCCACCTGCGAGGAACAAAAGGGAATCTAAATTTATTTAACAAGTACAATTAGGTTAAAGTAGCATTTTTATCGGTAGACTGTTTGAGATAAGCATTATAAATAGGATGTACACAGCACTGGGAATATACAGCATTCAAGTTGCATTTTATGTTAAGTGTATAACTCACAAGCTTGCAATTTCCACAGAAACAATCTATTTCTACTCCAAAAGCAATGGATGGAGGCATAATTCATGTATGAATAACTCAACACTAAACCATTATTTCCAATTAATAAATTCTTCAATTGGTCATAATACAAAATTTGCAGGACATATGCTTCTTATTGTAGTCCTTTTTGGAGAGAGAGAGAGAGAGAGAGAGAGTATAGAAAAAATAGGGGGGGGGGGGGGGGGGGGGGGGGGGGGGGGGGGCCGGGGGCGGCACGGAAATTTACCTCCATTGAGCTACTATAACTTGCAGGAGATACAGGCTGTAGAGCACGGCCATTCCTTTCGATCAATCGATGGTGTTGGATCAGTGATGCTGCAACATGCCTCCTCAAACTACTTGCGCTATCTGGCTGGATAAAGAAACAGGGTAAAGATCAGTTAGCACGTAATGAGAAAAAATATCCATGATAGTTTCAAACTTCCTAGGCCCTAAAAGGATTATTAAATCACAACCCTCTTGTCATAATAAAAGACCCCGAAAGTCTCCACATATATTCACTCAACAGGCCTCTTATGGGTTAGGGGAGTAGCCTCAAAATCATTCCACAAGTTTGATTCTCAGCACTAAATGTATACACCTCTCTCCCCAAATTGTATTCTTCAATGCCAACTGTGCAAGTGCTTGCTTTTGTTAGGTCAAAAACTGATACAAATTTCCACTTGCTTTCTTTGTGCCAAGGGTAGAAGGGATTTCAAATTTCCACTTCCGACTTGATGGTCTAATAACAAGATCAACCTCCATCAAGTCTGAAAACATGCTGATGGAATGATGCACCCTATCATAAAGGTTTAAGAACCCAATAATGTTTTCACCCAAAATTTGGATAAAAGAAGAGAAACTCTCTCTCTCTCTCTCTCTCTCTCAAACAGAGAATCTTTAAAGATGTAAATTTGGATATCCTATATAAAATGAGCAAGATAAACAGCAAATAGGAACAAAGTTCAGCAATCATGGTACAAGCCATTAATCAGAAGAGAGATAACAAATACAAGGCCCCTTCTTTCGTCTCACAGATCAGCAAGTAAAAGAAAAGCAGCACTTTAAGCCTCTGTTTGGATCTAGGAAAGCATGAAGGCAAGTAGAAAGAAAAGTTTAATAATGCTTAGAAAGTGAATCCATTCGTAAGAAATTTTCACTATTTTCCTTTTTTTTTTCCTCTTGCTTTCCGATATCCCAACAGAGCCTAAAGGGACTACAAATCACAATACGAGGAGGGGAAAAAAAGAAAGAAGAGGAAATTAAGATAGGTCATAAGATGAACCAACCAGTGGAAGATCAGGACCAAACAATAAAAAGAAGGAAAATGAATTGAGACAACAAAATATAAGTCTACATAAATACATATAATATCAAGAACGTAAAAAACAGAAGAACTGCTAAGTCATACAGACTGAAAATTGGATATCTTTAGTGAAAATAACCAGTAAGGGGAGAGAATTATTTCTTGTTTGTAATAAATTTCTCATGAATAGACCATCCAAAACCGGATAAGTTCATCAATAAATGAACGAGCCACCCTAACCTAACTTCCCAAAAAAATATGCATAGAAGAACATGGATCGCATGAACCTGAAGACCCCAATATTGAGAGTATGAAGATGCTTGGTCCCTGGCATTGGCCTGGCAATACATGACTGTCACCATTAAGCTATTGTAATATAGGCAATGCAACTACCAATAGGCCACCAGAACTAGATATTGTACATACAAACTAAAGCAAATAATGACAAAAAAAAAAACCATTGTTGTTCTATCTTCTGATTATACTTGTGCAAGTCATAGACCAAACAAGAAAAGCAAAGATCTTTCAATTCAGAACATGCTCAGAAAAATGTAAACCATATGGGAAAAAAAAAAATTAAAGCAACTTTTCTACTAAAACTTAATCACCGACAGAAACCAGCAATGCAAACGGTAAATACAACCAAAATATCAAATTATGAAGAAAAAAAGAAGCAAGCAAACACACAAACCCCCAAACAACAAGAATCCCACAAACACAAAAACCCTTGTAAAAACAAACGATGAGTGGAAAACCCAATAAACAAAAACCTTAAAACAATACCAAAACAGAAAAGAAGGCAAAAACAACAGAGACCAGTAATAAGAACACAAACAGCCAAACAGACAAACACCCAAACAGCCAAACAAGAAGAACCCCAAAAAAGCAACAAATTTTTTTTTTTTATTGACAAAACAAAATTGATTAAACCCATCAAACCAAAAACCCAGAAAATATATATATATATACAAAACCTTATTAGCATCAGACACCCAGAAAGAAAAAAGCCAAAAAAAAAAAGGGGGGGTCAGTATTACCTGCTCAGGAGGGTCAACCAAGTGGGTGGGAACCTCAATACCCTTGTCCTTATGGTGGTGGTGGTGGTGGCGGCCGCCAAGCCTAGCACCTCCTTTGCTCATCCTAGCAACTGGGAGAATTTCCCAGAGGTTGGCACCAAGCTTTCTGGCAGAGACACTAGAGGGAAAGGTGAGCAAATCCTTATTATTATCGTCATCCTCAGAAAAACCAAGTCTCCATGTGGGTGATGGAGTACAAGGTCCCCCTCTTTTCCCTACCAAGATCCCGCGTTTCAACTTTTTCCCCATGAATTCCTGCTTTTCTTCCTCTCTCTCTCCTCCTTTTCCCTCTCTCTCCATCGAACCCTCTCTCTCTCTTCAAATTTCAAACTTTTGGTGCTTCCTCCCTTCACCCATCTCTCTCTCTCTCTCTCTTCAAAATTTTCAAATAGTGGGTGCTTCTCTGTCAGTCTGTCACCGATTTCTCTTTCTTTTCACATAAACCCCCCTACCGACCTCCCTCTCCCTCTAGACTCTAATGTATAAACAAAAACACATACATATTTTATGTGTATATGTAATCTTCTCTGTATACATAAACAATCTACATACATGTATGTGTGTGTTTCAACTTTCCCTCGCTCTCATTGACTGAAATCCCCTGTCTGTCTTGCATGGCTCGAAAAAAGCCAACCAGAAATGATTAAAAAAGAGAGTTTACGAGAAGTGGTAATGATGGGTAATGTATATTTTGGGAAGATTAAAAGTGGGATTAAAGTTTTAACCACGCGGATTATGGGACCAGGGAACAGGGGCTGAACTGAAGCCCAGGCGAAGCCAAACACTGCGCAGACATGGTCCAATAATATGCCTGTCAGAATTGGAGAAAGCTGGGTGCTTGTGGTCCATGGTCTCCAACATCTTACATTCTTACCTACATTATTCCAAAAAAAAAAAAAAAAAAGCATGTTACCTATGAATATCACCTTTTGTCTCGTGTTACTATATTCCCTCCGGAATAAAATTTACGTTTTTTTTTTTTTTTTTTCCTTTTTCATAATTTATAGTTATTTTCACATAGTTTTTTTTTTTCTTTCTCATAATGTATAGCTATTTTCATATAATTGTTGAAAGAGTGGTGCTACTAATCGTGCTAGATTTTCATGTTTTCTATTTCTGTTTCACGTGTTAAACTGTCACCTTAGCATAGTAAAAATATCTAATTTTGTCTCGTGTTACTATATTCCCTCCTAAATAAAATTTATGTTTTTTTTTCTTTCTCATATAATGTATAGTTATTTTCATATAATTTCAGAAAGGGTGGTGCCACTGATCATGCTAGTTTTTCATGTTTTCTATTTCCATTTCAAGTGAAAATAGAATAGTGAAAAATCTAATACAGTGAATCCACCTTAGCATAGTGAAAATATCTAATACAGTGAAAACATCCCACACAGTTAAAATATATTTTTTGGATTTTTACTATTTTTTTTTAACTATATTTTTTGTGTTTTCACTTTGGTTTTTGGATTTTCACTGTATTTTTCAAGTTTTTACTGTGTTTTTTATGTTTTCATTGTATTTTTTTATTTTCACAGTAAACACAGAAAAAACCACAATGAAAATCCAAAAACACAGTGAAAACACACACACATACACACAAAAAAAAAAAACACAGTGAAAACTCCAAAAAAACACAGTGAAAACTCGGAAAAACAATGTGAAAACACAATAAAAACAAAAAAAAATATATAGTAAAAATGTTAGGAAAAAGAAGAAGAACGGTGGGGCATCAAGATACTTGCAACTCATAACATTGAGTTCTCCATCAATGTCCAACTCATACAGCTACTCAAGTGATCATTTTATCTGCCTGTTCTCAAGTTCATCAATCATCGATCACCGTCTGATCTGGTCTTTAATCTAACTTATTCTTATATTTTCTCACTAACCAAACAATTTGTAAATAACCAAATGAATCATTAACATCAAGTTTGCAAACCTCTATCCTCAAAACCCTCACCTTCGTTAATTTCCACCATTTTGGAGAGAGAAAGTTGTTGGGTATACCATAATAGAAGATGGTGAGTTGAATTGTCCTTTTCCATGTCTTTGATTTCTGACGATTTGTATAATGCCGATGCTATTCCACGTCATGTAGACATATAGGACGGGAATGATTAAAACAGAAAAATTTACGTAAAAACAACATTTTCCTTGTAGAAATTAAAGAGTAATAGTAATTGATCTGGAAACTTCAATGTCTATAGATTTAACAAATAAAAGATGTTTAATAGAGGCCACTGGTTGAGATAGTAACAAAAAGAAATCTTGAAGCATAGAGCCCAAACCCCATTCTCATGAGACTAACTGCACACTAGTTTGCTTTATGGAAGGTGTGACAAATTCTCCTGCCTTGAAAGTTTGGATCGACAACATGCAATCCACAATCGAAGGTCCAAGAACTTGAGAGATTGTATTGATAGATGATATTAACTTTTTTTTTAATTGGCTAATGTGACAACTTATATAGTTTTGCTGACGACATATCAGTGTAACATTTATGACAGCTAATATGGTATTGTTACATCTATTAAAAGAAGCTCAACTATAAGTTCTAACTATATAGGGCTGCAAATGAGTCTAGCTGCTTACTAGCGGCTCGCAAACGCGTTCGATAAGGGTCCGGCTTGAGTTCATTTATATTTAGTAAACAAGTCAATTAAGTCCAAACATTAAATTTATGCTCGTTTAATAAACAAGTCAAGCTCGAGCACACTTAAGCTCGGCTCATTTGTATTCGTGAACAAGTTTATTAGTAGGCTCATGAACAAGATCATTAAAAACTTGTGTTTAGATTCATAAAAAAATTATAATAGGCTTGAATAAGCTCAACATATTCATGACTTTATTTTTTTGGCATGAATTTTTCATTTAATATAAACCAAGTATATGGAAGTCATTTTTTAAGCTTTCTACATTAGTTTTTAACTTTCCCTTATTGTAATTTAAGGTTGGAAAATAATCAAGTTGTTCGTGAATATGTTGAGCTCGATAATAAACAAACTAAGCTCAAACATGCCAAAGCTAGGCTTGTTTAACTTAGACTCGTGCTCGACTCGAACTTAAATAATAAACTTTTGACTAAGCCAAGCTTGAGCAACCCAAAGCTTGGCTCTGCTCGGCTCGTTTGCAGCCTAGTTCTAACATACTAATCCATGTGGGTGTTGACATGAAATGTTACATAGTTCAGTTTAAAATTTTAGAAAATGTTATCACATGTAATGGGAGAAAATTTTCATATATGTCTTTTTAGGTTGGCCAATGCAACAGTTTATGTCAATTAATGCCATGTAAGTTTGGATGCAATTAAACTGATGGAAATTATTATAGCACTCTAATAAAAAAAAATTAAAAAAAAAAAAAAAAAAAAAAAAAAAACCATACATTTTTTTTTTAATTTTTTTTTTTTTTTTTTGATTCACTACTAGAATTGGGAATAATTTTTTTCAAGTAAATTAAGTGATAAGACAAACCTCACTTTTTCTCCCTCTAATCACCATGTTCACTGTTCTTACAAATTTGATTACACATGTTTCATCATGAATTCAGCAGATCAGATCAAATTTTATGATTCTGATTAATACAAAATAGTTGGTCTAATAATTTGGGACCTTTGAAAGGTTATATATATAGCTAGTTTGAAAGGTGAACCATGATTTTTAGAATCTATGCAATCTTTCCTAGCTTCTTTTAATTACAGAATTGGACCACATCTATGGGGGACTTTTCAAGTTGTCAGCAAGGAGGTAAGTCTTGTCACTTGTGAAAGTTGCCTTATGTATCTATAGTACTCTAATTACATAGGTAATGTTAATTTTACTAACCAATCATAGAGCACAAAGAGGATAATGGTCACATAAATTAATTATGGCGCCAAGATTTTGTTGATCTACCACTTTTATTGTTGGATCTTGATTGAATTGTGGACCGACCTTGTGGTCCAAGGGTACAATTTGATATAATATTCACAACATCCCACATTTATTAACACATCCAATGATGGGTGCATTTAAAGGTACCATCTCTAGATCTTTTCCTTCTCTTCATACTTGTTTTAACTTTTTTAAGCTAGGTGTGGATTTAACATTAGCTTCCATGGTGTAGTAGTAACTATACATCAATAATATTCTTACCAATACATGCTGACTTTCGAAAGTCAGTATGATACTTATAAATAATTGTGAGATGTATATTTAAAAAAACCGGCCATTAAATTAGTTTCTCTTGTTATGGATGTCATGTTTGCCAAAAATCATAGTGTTTCGATGTTAACATCTCAAAATATAGACTGTGAAAAATTTTGACCACTGAAAACTGTAAGAGTTTTTTTCAATAATGTATATGAGAAATTGATTATTAGATCACTGTGTTCTTTGAACACCGTGGGAGAATTTAAAGGAAAGATGAATAAAAGTGGGAGGGTTATCTAGGGGTGTAAGTTTTAAGTTAGTTTAGCCTTAATTTAGAATCCAACCAACCAAGGGTTGGTCCTCATTTTCTTAACCCATAACCAAATAATAGGCTTAGCCATATCAACTCAAGCTATGCAAAGTTTGCAATTTAAAAATAATATTTTTTACAATTTTTTAATTATAATAAAATATAAAAGTTTACTACAATATTTTCATATCTTATTATATATAGAACAATTCGTCCTATGTGGTACCCCTCACAAGCCTTCCCTCCCCCATTTTATTCTCTCCTTAATTTACTCTTCTGCTTCTTTCTTATTGGTTGATAATTGATGTCATATTTTATTTTATTTTATTTCCCCTATTGACTTTCCATTTCTATAAAATGGCGGCTTCATATTTTATTTTATTTTTCATTGAAATTCACAGTCGTTCCATTAACCATAGCAGTTGTTCCATCAAATTAGGTTTTTTTTTTCTTTATCTCCACAGTCTCCTAGCTAGCTTTCTCTCTCTCCACGGACCTCTCCACAATCTCTTAGCATTCTCTCTCTCCACATCTTTCTTTCCTTGGACCACTCTCCATGGACCAATAGCTGTTTTGGACCAGCTTACAGGTATGTTATTGTTGTTCTAATCATGACCTATGCATAAACACTTGGGTAGAAAAAGAAAAAGTTCATGATTCTTATCTCATGCCACAAACAGACACATAAGACACATAGAGAAAGAAAGAGAGTAGAAATATAAAATGGATGCAAAGAGGTACAAAGCCATGCAGTAGCTTTAAAACATTCCTTCATTTGTTATTTGCATGAATAAGCTAAGCCTATAGCTGTTTTTTTTTTTTTTTTTTTTCTCTCTCCACACCAGCCGTGCTTCTCACCAGATCTCAACCAACTATCTTTTTTTTTCTTCTTCTTCATGCACCAATTTAAAAAAATTGTGGCATATAGAACAGTAAGTTTGATGCTGCCATGAATTGGAATTATACTGTTCATGGTAAACAAGTTTTAAATAACAAACCAAGTCCATTAAGAATAAACCGAATTATAACTGGTTGATTAGGAAAAAAAAGAATCCATGGGGTACGGTCCTACATATATGCATGTCTTCAAAGGGTTCAGTTTTACTTATGGACAGAAAATAAATTCCTCAAAAAATTTGAGCTTCATAGTTGGACGACTCTCTTATATCCTAACTTCTGTGAAAGGACTTCAATAGTTTCTCCAACTTCAATGATTTAAAACCAATTTAAATCTATTTTTGGAAAAACCAAAATTTAGCATGAAAATTACAAAAGAAACTATTATTACCGTATATGATCACAATTGTCCTTTGCTTGACATAGACCTGAATGTTCGATCAACTACATATACCCAAAAATAAGATTACAATTACCTAAAAAATAAGATTGTTTTTTAAAATGCTTACCAATGTTAAATTGCATTGTGAGGTCTTTAAAACTCTTGTGCTCTTCTAGCTACTTGTGGCCTTGGTTCGATTTTCTATACTTTTAGTGTTCTCCATCTAAATGAGGTTTATTACTCATTACGTACTAGGAACATTAATTTATTTATGACGCATTATTGGACCTGCAACTGAATGGTGAAAACAAAATAAGCCCAACCCACCTCATTGCTGAGATACCAAATCAGGACTTAGGAGAACCAAGCCTATGGGCCTTGGATTGAAATTAGAAGCCATGCAAATCTCTTGCTTTCTCTTTAGACTCCATTTGTTTGCTGGGAAAACATTCTATGTACAAATAAATTATTAAATGCCAGCGAGTATTAATGTAAGTTTGTAATTTCTATGCAAATTAGTGCCCAAAGCTTACTGATCAAGATGACACCTGTGAGTATTAGAGCATCCTCTTGATAATCATACAATAAAGAAAATGTTTGTGTTGCTGCAGATGACACAATTTGAATGGATGGATTGTGGGAGCTAAAAGAAGTCACCATTTATGCTTTATTAGACTATTTGTCATACATGAGAGTGTGAGTTTTCTTGCTTAAGATATACTTTTCTTGCTTTTAAGATGCTCTCTCTTATATTTAAAATATACTTTTCTTTTCTTGCTTTTGAAGGCGAAGTTGAAATGTATTTCATTCTTTTAAAAGCAAGAAAACTACTTTTAATATGCTAATCAAATGGTGCTTCAATTTTTTTACATGTCCAAGTGACTGCATTTCTAAGTAGTCGACCAGGCTACTGTTCCAAGCCAGTTTGGACTAATTATTGAACTACATTTGTTATGAAATTATGACTAGAGGGTACATCTTTATGGAAGAAAAGGGTGTTGATTGCTTGCTTTTCTAATACATGCTTTGCTCTTCTTAATGGCAGCAGGCAGCATACACTAGATCTTCAAAGATTATGTCGAGGAATTGCTTATATGGTCAAGGAAAATTGGCATTGTGTTGCTTCCTGCTTGGTTTAGGGGAAGAGAGGAACCAAAATATGAATTGTGTATTTTTCATTCAATTATTTTAAATTTTTATCTATGTTTTAGAAACCATATACAAACTACAAGAATTCTTTCAATGACACTATGCATTGTGAGTCATCAATCTTCATTTGAATTTTTTACATTTGACATTCATAACCTCAAATTATGTTATTAGAATAAAATGTATGATAGAGAACATAAATCTCTCCCCCCACCTCTCTCTCTCTCGCTCGCTTTCTCACCCTCTCCCTCTGTGTGTGTGTGTGTGTTGACTTAACATGCGACACTCATTTGAATATTAAATTGCTTAAATTGATATGTAATCTGCATTGTAACACGTATTCTTCTTTTTCAGGTTAGTTTTGATAAGTCAAAAGCAAATTAAGGGTCTGCTCTCTAGTTGTTTATTTTTTCTCGAGTTTTCCCTTATTAGGAAATAGATTGATAGAAGATATGCTTTTTTCTTACCTCTTTATTTAATTTGTTATTTTTTTATGCAATCTAAAAAGAAAGTGAACCCTTGATCTTTAAAACTATCAGACCAACAAATTGAAGAAAAACTGAATCTCATTGATAATTACTTTATTACAACCAATCCATTAAAGGGTTTTATAAAGAATAAGAGTAAACAATATGGAAATACATAATATGGAAACATATGAAGAAGGAAACAAAACCAAATCAAATTCTTTGATATTTCTTCATTCTTAGTATTCTCTCAATCTTCTTCCTTGATGTGCTCTCATCATTGACTTTCTTTTGATTGATTTCCATATCTCTTGATCTCTTCCTTGATTGACTTGTCTTGATTTATTTCCTCAGTACTGCCCCCCCCCCCCCCTCAAACTTATGAAGATTTTGAACAAAATTCTTGGTAAGTTTGATGCCAATAGATGAAAAATAAGCCACCATTAATGCAATCGTGTAATAATATTCACTGGGCAAAAATGACCTCAATGGATCAATTATGAAACAATAATGAGGCTTTGTAAAGCCAACAAAAGTTCTATGGTCCAAAGTCCAGGTACCAAGAGCTAAAGCATAGGCCAAGCTTCTATAGGCCTGTAACCTTTAGACTTTTAAAAGTATGGGAAAGAAAACTCCACGGAACAAACTTCTTGTCATCGTGGGCCAAAATCTAGGCCAAATCATCATTGACTTTTGCAGCCTTGGATTGAAAATCCCAATACAAAAGTAGCTTCTTTTTAATGAAGTAACATTGGTGGTATGGTGGTCATCTTGATGATGGCTTGTATTGTCACAAACGCTTTCGCATGAGTAATAATGTTTGGTAGGTGGTTGTAACAAGATTTAATATGACAAAAGATAGCAAAATTGATAAATTTAAAGAGAAAAATATGATTAGAAAAAAAAATCTAGGTGGTGGCTTGACAGGCGGAATGAAGCACAAAAAGAGGATTGGTTAATCACAGGTGGATCGGTAGCTCTGATAACATGAAGAAAAGTTGAAACTCACTGATAATTACTTGATTACAACCAACCCATAAGAGGGTTTATATAGAAAATAAGAGTAAACAGTATAGAAATACACAGGAATGGAAACACATAAGAAGAAAACAAAACCAAATCAAATTCTTTGATATTTCTTCGTTCTTAAAATTCTCTCAATCTTCTTCCTTGATGTGCTCTCATCATTGACTTTCTTTTGATTGATTTCCATATCTCTTGATCTCTTCCTTGATTGCCTTATCGTGATTTATTTTCTCAATACGAGTATCTAAGTTTGTGGGTGACCTCCAGTGGACTAAATTTTTTGAAAATATAGGAAATGTAAAAGTGAGATCTACACATATATTTTTAGTTTAAGTGAGATTGATTTTGCTTATCAAATGAGTTTGTAACTTAATCTTAAGGTTGCGCTTTGAGAATCTGAATGTATATACTTCTTTATTTTTAGGGGTTTAACTCAGTTATATTTATTGAGTTAATCTTAGTGTTATTGGAGTTACTGCTCAATATCATATTCCTTATTTTTAAGGGTTTAACCGATTGTTTGTGATGATATACATACTGGAGATGATCTTCCAAGGTATTTATTTTATGTCAATTGCGGCTTTTTTCCCTTACCGCTCCTCTCTTTTCTTGGCAACCAAATGCAACATTTTCTTAAAAGACCTACTTCAAACAAAATCAAATTTCAATCACAATCAAAATACTTTTAGTTAAGTTGTGACAAAAATGTTAAATTTGGAATCTGCGAAAAGATTAGATTTTGATAATTCATAAAGTGGTCTTGAGATTTGGTTGAGTCATAACCACCAATCAATAATTTTTCGATACAATAGATCTCTTAGGAGGTTCAATCAAATATTAAGTGCCACTAACCCTGTATGTGTTAAAAATTTTCAAAAGATTTCTTAGTAAGTAGTTGCTCGATAAGAATTTGCCCTTTTCATTTATTTCTTCAACAATTGTATTGATGAGAATACTCATGTCTACAATGGCTTGATATGTTCCTATTTGAATTTCTCTATGCTTCATTTAATTAACATTTTTAATTTTTTTATATTTCTTTTTTTTTTCTTTTATAGAAATCTTAATTCTAATAGTAATATTAGGAAATCTGTAGTCATGTTTATAGTTATTTGGATCAACATCTAGAGCATAGGAAAATTAGCAAAATTAAAATTTGCTAAGGATCACTTTAAGCATTGTTTTGAAAAAAGGCTATAACAAGATAGATATAATCCAAGACCTCTCTCCTCACAGGAAAGAGAGAGATGCTGTTAACTTAGAAGCCAGTATTGATTAAGAGGGCACACGAATAAGTATATATATTTTTTTTAATCCGCGCATCGGGATTGATACTAGTATATATATATTTTATTTAGATAGTAAAGTCAACAAAAGACTTGGGCTGTTTGTGTTAAATTTTTTTTAAAACCATTTTGGAAAATCATTTTTTCACAATTCTAGCTCTTTAGAGTTACGTTGGGGCCTCCTACTTTTTGCCACAATCACTTCTAATATAAAAATTTTGTCAACTATCATATCTATCTCTCACATTGTATAGACCGCATCTCTTAAATCAAATGGAATTTCGAAATCATATAAAAGTTATTATAACTCCGACTCTTAAAGCAAATAGAATTTTGAGCTTCAAAAATAATCTTAAGAAAAGCTAATGCAAATGGACCCTTAAATTCTTGGTTAGATCGATTTGCACGGTCTTAACTCATAGAAATAAATAAGATCATTTCGTTAATTTACTGTTTAAATTTTTAGTTGATGATCAACGGATAGGTACTTAGTGTTATCTGATGAAATTTCAGAGCGTGAAGTGTATGAAAAGATAGTTGAGGAATATAAAATATTTTTGAATTAAAGTATAGGGGACCAAATGTAATAAACATGCCCAATTTTTTTTTCTTTTTCTTTTTTTTTTCTTTAACTTTCAATTGGTGGAACATGTCCTGGTTAGATGGCTAAGGGCACAATTTTAATGGCATGGTCCAGGATTGGAACCCTTCATCGTTGTCCATAGACACAGAAGGTATAACAAATGCAAAACCACTGTGTTGGTAGGCCCCCAAGATCATGGAACAAGAGGTTTGAAGCTTCAACTGGGTCATAACAAATAAAATACCATTGTGTTAGTGGGCCCAGAAAGTCATTAAAGAAGATTTGTTTAGGCTTCAACTGGGCCTTGGGCTCATGCTTCTAAGTGAAGGTTGGGGATATTGCAATCCCAAAGCCTATTAATCTTTAAACCTCACTATTTTATAAACAAATTTCACAAACTTCCAAAAATACCCCTAAACCCAAAAATAATGATTTTGTTTGGTCAGCTCCTAGTGAACAAATTAAATTTGTTCGATTCTATTAACTCCGTAATTTTGCAAAAAATAAAAATAAAAATAAAATAAAGAACGAACCCATTGCTTCCAGTCTCCTCCTGAACATCTATTTTCTTCTCCATCACTAGTAAACAAGTCAAAGAATATAAAAATATCAAAATCTAAGCAATTTATGTGAAGGGGGGGGGGGGGGGGGGGG
>JAESVK010001078.1:450269-468233 GCA_017140935.1 Hamamelis virginiana
GGGTACAGCATATGTTGGATGGTGAAGAAGGAGAAAGAGAATGCATGGGAAAGATGGGTAGGGTTAATGAGGGGTTAGTGGATTGTTTTTTAGTTGGGTGTGTGGATATCATTTTTATTGGAGTTAACGGTTTTTTTTTTTTGGGGTTTATACCAATAGGACCCTGGTATAAGATGGCTTTATCCAAAAATCCTGAATTAAATATAGTAATTAAAATGATTCAAATATTTATTTTAAAAGACGATTTTGCCTCTAATTAAGAATCCGAAATTTGAAAAATTATCAAATATGGATTTATTCCATATTTATCGGTTATCTAAATTCCTAAAATCTAGCCACCAATTCATCAATTTTGAAAATTCAAATTTTGATTTTACTATCTATACAAGATTTTCAGATAGCAAAATCGTTTTTAAAAAAGAAAGTAAATAAACGTTTATAGCTTTAATTATATAAAAAAAATAAACATGAATATAAATATACAAAAGATCTTAGAGACAAATTTCATGTATACATTTAACAGATTTTGGAGATACATGCATATACATGTATAAATGATGTATACATCTATATATATTTAACGTATACATGATTACTTATTATGCAAAAACTGTGTATATATTGTGTGGTATGCTTAAACGATGAGTCCGAGATGATAATTGAACCTTAATGTATACATGACAGTATACATGTATACATGTATGTATACGTGGTTTGCTTTCTCAGATTATCAACTCAAATTCAAAAATAATTATCTCCATGAACTGTATTTTGCAGAATTCTACTAATCATGTATACATGTATATGCCAAAAATTAATGTAAACTTGTAATTTCATTTTCCTACCTTTTTTCTCAGCAACCAAACAAAAGCAAAGAAAAATAAGAGGAGGAAACAGACCTCAAATGCTTGGACGGCATTCAAGACCTGTTGACGAGGAGGACGATTTCTCACCCTTGTTGTTATCATAGTTTGTGCAGTTTGACCATCAACCCCATCCCGTCGGTAAATCGTCCGGTAGTGTGATGGCGGGTAAGTGGTGAATCTCAGTACCTTGGCTTTGTTTACTGTCTTCGATGCTTGTTCATTTCTTGGAAAGACCAGCATTCTTATCAATAGCAAGTTGGCAATGGAGATTCATTGGATGCAAGTCCTCTAATGTCTCTAAGAAATGTGTATGCAATAGGTAGGTGCCACTGAGATTTGACTGGATAAAATAACTAGCAAGAAAACAGATGCAGTAGTTTGAATTGATTGCTGAGTCTACATTTTTTTTACATATCCAATCCTCGGGAAGTCCAAGGCGTCCTAGCTTCATTTTTGTTTATCCCATGTTCTACTTACATGGATATCTAGACATAATCTCTCGAATATACATAAAACTTGCAGTAAATCACAATTCAAATTCAAAAAAAAACTTACCATATCCAAATAAAATTCAGCATATAATTCAAATAAAAAAAATCCATCAATATGGATAAGATAAACAACTTGCTAAAAATAAGTATTGGGAGTATAATAGGCAAATTAAGCTACTAGTTGACTTTAAATTTGACTTATAGGAGGCAATTGGTATAAAATCTTATTCATTAGACTACTTGATAAATAAGATCCTATTTAGGATCCTTTTGATCATTTTTTCTTTTTTTTTTTTAAATATTAGACGTCCTTAATGGTAAATATATTTATGAACATTTTTGGAAGAGGGATGTATGGGGTGTAGAAATTAACCCCCAGATGAAACGGTTTTGACAAGATATGGTCAAGGCTGCACATTTGGCCCAAACGGGCCTAACCTTTCGTAAAAATATTGAAAAGGCCAATACCAACCAGGGGTCGCATGATTTATCCAGTTTCCTCGTTACATGCAGAGAGGGGATAATGCAACCCTTTGAACTATTTGCCCATCCCAACCATTTGTGATTTTTTACCGTTTTATGAAAAAATACATTGTTTTTAAGAAAACTAGCCGCGAAATCCACTAGAAAACATCATTTTAAACAATTTTGTAGAAGAAAGTTTTTCCAAAATCTATCATTTAAGTAGACTTTTTGACCATTTATTATTTTTATAGAATATTTCGTAAAAAATGCCAAAAAGTTAACTTAAATGATAGATTTTGGAAAAACTTTCTTCTACAAAATTGTTCAAAATGATGTTTTCTAGTGGATAAGGCAACTAGTTTTCTTAAAAACAATGTATTTTTTCATAAAACGGTAAAAAATCACAAATGGTTGGTGTGGGCAAATAGTTTAAAGGGGTTGCATTATCCGCTCCCTTACATGCATTGCCATTAGAGCACTTCCATGAGGCCTGCAACTGCAATCATAAAAAAAGTACTTTCAAAATTAAGATAATCTTTTTATTAAAATAAAAATAGTTCCAATGGAATCCCATCAGCTTCCAACAATAGCCACCCCAAAATCGACAGCAAAAAACTAACCAACAGCATACAATTTTTTTTTTTTTTCCCAATGACAAGATTTGAACCCCTAACCTCAAACCTGCCAATGGTGTGCCAATGCCACTGCACTACAAAGGCTTTGGCAACCTACTGCAAATACACTTACAGGGAATCTACCAGTTGTGAGCTTAAATCCGAGTCATCAGCTTGAAATATTTTGCGGATAAAATCCTGAAAACGAACAGAATATGCTTTCGGATGTACAGCTGAGATTGACATTGAGTCGTACTGTAATGATTTGTAAGCATGCTCAATGCGCTTAAGCATGTTGTAACCCTGAAGAATATCAATTATCCCAAAATATAACAAAACATTGTAGGGTTCCCTCCTTCCGGCCCTTAGATGTGCCGATACACTTCCATCACTTCTAGAGATTCTGACAGCACGTGCCGGCAGTTTCATGCCAAATTTGTAACCAGGCCTGCAACAGAACCATTCTATGAAAAATTCTAAAAAACAAGGAAAAGAAAAAAAAATGGAGAGAAACTATGGATGATCAAATAGAAGGGAGCCCAATGGTCATGTGATCCAATTTCACAGATTCCATGCTAACATGATCCATTCTAGAGAATTTAAACTGTTGAATCTCACAATATGCAATATGTATAACTGTTTTTTCGTGCAGAGTAATTATATTGTGCTTTGTTTTCCCATATACCATCAAATGTACAAGAAGCTCAAAGGAGGAGGTAGCACTTGAAGAGCTAGGAAAATTGCTATTAAATATATTGGGACAAATATTAATCTTTGAATCTGATTTACACATCCCCATCACTGTGATTTGCTCCAATTCTACATTTGTAGTGTTTTTGTTCTGCAGAGTGAGATGACAAGGGAAATATTTACCTGTTGGGCTGTTTGCAAATGTCAGCGAAAGTCAACTCTGTGTCCTCATGTCTTTCTAAAGAATCGTGAGAGACCGTCTTCCTGGTAGTGACACCTCTGACATTGAATGAGCCTGCAGGAGAACAAGTTCCAATCAATCAAAACTACCAAAAATCAAAACTACATTTGAAATCTCATATAATTTATCCAATTAATTTAAAATACATAGATTTAAATGAGACCATAATTGCAAATATCTCCTTGGAAGATAAAGGGAGAACAAGTAGTAGAAACAAGAGGAGTCCTATAGATCTTGAATAAATCAAACAAAATATCACCACATTTTGAAAATGAATACAGCAGCATTTGGACACTGCATGGAAATGGAAAGCATTCCATTTCATATCCCACAGCATTTAAAGTAACAACTCCATCCTTTAGAGTGGACATTACAAGAATGAGTTATGGCATAAACACATGCAGAGAAAAGTACCACAAAATTTCAGCTTAAAAATTTGAAACAATAATGTTCTTGAAATCCTACTCCTATAGTGATCCTAGAATAAGACTCAATTCAAATGCTAAAACTAGAGCCAGAACCAGCGGGAGTCAATCATTTGGGGTCAGCTTTATGGGCAGAAGTATAATCCATCAAGGTTTTAGGTCATTTACAATTGGTTCCAGCCATGAAGTGAACCCTAAATAATTGATGCTAAATTCCTGAAGGCTAGTTGATGGAACATTGTGTAAACCAAAATGGCATTCTTTCATTTCTATATAATGTCCAAGTACCCAATACGGCAACCTGATTATAGTACACAGTATTCATATGGTTTTATACTAAAATATTTAGTGGCATAGCAGTAATTCACATTAAGTAGCACACTGAGTCTGCTCGATAGGGAGAGTCAATCTTAGGCATGTATTTGTTACATGGTCTTGGGTAGAACTCAACCCCAAAAGCTAGCTCAAGAGGTGAGGGAGCCCTCACGCTTATCAACTGTGACAGTATTCACAACCAGTCAACCACCAAAACCTTTTCTATCATACTACTTCCCTACATTATTACAATTTCAGAACAATATTATAGCCTTTAATGCAAAATAGTTACTTTTGAATAGTAAATCCAAATTGAACATAAAAAGAAATTCAATGTAGGCAAAGAGATAAGGAGAGATTGAACACAAGAAATAGAGAGATCCAAAAGAACCAACAAAAAAAAAAAAACAAATATGTCCTATCGATGAAGGGGATTTAAATGCATATTTTACTAAATAGACCAAAGTTTTTAGCCTTTTCAGGGGAAAAAAAAAAAGGATAAGAAAGTACCATGGAAGTTATTTGACCAGAAGTTACTGTAGCATTAAATTTTCTTCATAGAAACTTTTAACTAGATGGTTCGCTTATTCCACTGTACTATAGTTTTTGTTTTCTTTTTTATTTTCTTTTGAGATATTAATCAGATTTAGTATACATCTATCTGCATCTTTGTGAGTGTTCACATGTGCTGAGGTGGTGGAGAGTGTATAATGGGACTAACCACTTCGACGTGGAGCTTCTATGTGTACACCAAGCAAAAGACTGTAATCCATGATGCCCACAGCCTCCAAAAACTCACAGTCGTACTTGATTTGCCTATAAAACAAAAGATGAGACTAATAATCATTCAAAAAGAGGAAAAAATGCATTAGGACAAGAAAGAAATGACATATTTGAGGAACCCAGTTTGTATATTGCGGACAAGGCAATAACTTCAAACCAGCATCATTCTGAAGGACTGCATTTACATAATGACATTTTCCCAATAAGATCTATAAACAAACATTATTTTGCCTTTGTTCTTTTAGCTACAAAACAATGTTATTTGCCTCATTATAAAATTCACCATTAAAGACTGCCAAGGCAAAATGAGCTCCAAAATTTACTCAATAGGTAATATAAATCAAAAGATTCATAAAGCATCTGCATGCACTACAGACAAGCAAATCATCCAGATTTGGTTAATTTTGGACATCTCATAGGCTAAACCAACTGCAGTTTGCATTGGTATGTAGATAATGCATTACGAGCTCACAGCTTTTTCCATAGACTCTACTTTGTGAAATGAATCCTTTACAAGGAAAAGAATAATCACTGAAGCATATATTCATCTGACATTTAAGTCAAACACTTGATATTCACCAAGAGGAAAAACCAGATTTCACTACTTAAGATCCCACACCCAAATTCTTGGTTTATTTTATTTTATTTATTAATTTTCCTCTCTATTTCATGTCAATGTGCTTTTAAGGAGAACATATAGACTAATGGACTTACGTTAGGAGCCGATGTCTGAGTACTGGGTTCAGGTAAAAGCAAAAATCAAGATCCAAATCCTTAAATGTGGTTCTCTCATGGACCCCCACTTTGCTGGCAGTTCGCCCTTGTGATGAACCTTTGAGATCATAGCGCTTATGTATGGATAGATCTGACTGAAATATGTTTTTCATGACGACAAAGTAAACCTGTACATGAAAAGTCATGATTGATGCAAAGAAGTAACTTAGTCGTCAGTAGGCAAAAACTGAGAAAGATCTTGTAGTATAAATTTGTCAATGAAAGTTTTCCACTGCGTGGTTGTGGTACTGTCTCTGTTGTGGTTGTGGTACTGTCTCTTTTTCATAATGGAATTCTATTTCAAGTCCACATACTGAAAAATGGAGTGGATAAATGGCAAGGATGTTTGACTAAAATTTAATGTCAGGGCTCATCATCCCATTCATAATCTGCAACTCATTTTCCTCAGTAAATTCATAACTCAATCACTTGGACGTTTTACCGGGACATTTTGGAAAAGCAACACTAATGGTCCTACTATTCAGTCTAAAAAATCAGGAAACTTGGACCAACTCGTTTGGTGTTTGGAGTGTGAGATCATACAAAAGTGGGTTTAAGTTGAAAACTTTCATTGAACTTCTCATCTTTGCAACATTTTTAACTGTAAATCATTTAACTAGTAGGCATGAGTTTCTTATGTAAATCAAGTGAGTTGGTGGGTTAAGCATATCATAATCAAGTTGTAAGGAGGATGCCTCATTGTTCCACATCTTGAAGTATATGGAAAGAGAGAGGGAACTGAACTGTCAAATGAGAACAGCTTCAGGGAAGTAGTGTTATCTAGACTCATTTGGATTCGATCATAAGAGAGTTTGAAAGGATCAATTGCCAATTCCATTGCTAATTAAGAGGCCATCGTTCGGGGCACCTTATAATTTCCATGCATGCCTTTTGTTTTATTAGGCACTTGTTTTGAAGGTTTGAACTTTGTTTTTTTCCTTTGTTTTTTTTCCCTAATGAACATCAGTCTACCTTACAGATTAAAAATAAAATAAAGGAATAATTGGTAATCATATCTAACAACTTTTTTTTTTTTATATGAATTGGTTGGTTGTAGAATATACTCCCTATGTCAATGAAAGCAGCAAAGCAGTTCAGTTTCAATGTATTGAGAAGTTTATTTACCTTTAGACCTCCAAATGGTCTTACGACGTGAAGTCCATAGAACTTGATTAACAATGAGGCTCCATATTTTCTAAGATGGTGATAGTAGCTTGGAAGCATTTCTAAGAGTACCTACATGAAAAGTAGACATAGTAGTTAAAGCGATAAACAATTAATATTCAAGGCATAGAAGCCAATGAGCTTACAATATTAGTTAGCTTGATATCACAACTTAAATATCCTTAAAGGATCTACTGAAGCAAAAAAACTGTACACTGGATATGGGTGAACATTGTGATTTCTTGGCCCCAAAAAAAGGTAGAAGTGTAGACTGTTATTGACAGACTATATCATAGGACCCCGAAAAAGTTTGGAAATGTTTCAAGTTTCAACAATAATGAGTAACAGCAGCAAGTCTATTCGCTGTTAGGTAAATTGATAAATGGAAAGATCATGGTTGCCATAATAGTAGAAGAAGAATATGATCATATTAATATCGATTAGGTAAAAGCGTATCATGTCTAGGATGATCATTTAGCATAAAATTGCTAAAATTGAGAATCTGGAAGCCAGCCCATTATAACACGAGTATTTGAAGGAGAACATTCAATAGCAGTCAAAATATACTGAAACTTTTCGATTCTAATTTTCCAAAAATGATAGGGGCATTCTCTTCCACTTTAAGATGTCATAAAGGTATTGCATACTTGATTCTCCGACAATAACATTGCACACTTGGATGAGGAATTGTTCACCATGTTACTCTCCCATTGTCACCCTGGATAATGCCACATGAACGGCTCGCATACCAACCATCATATTCTTTGATAGAAGCATGGGGGTTTGAGATCAATACATACTACGAATATAATGACCATAGGTCCCAACTGGACAGCCACAATAGGGAGAAATATGTTTCTCGCAACTTAGAACCAAAGTTATGTCCTTGATATTTAGCCACCCCTTTATCTTCACAAGCAAACACCACCTTAACATATCATTATAAACCCTAAACTATGACCAAAAGAGTGAGAACTGACTGACTGCCTACAAAGGTTTGCATTTGCACCAACTTCTATCCTAGAAGGACAAGTTATGCTTGTTCGGTTGGGGATATAATTTCTTGCAAACAAAGAAGATGAATTTCCTGTTTTTTTCTCAATTTGAAACAAACATGATTTTCGACACAGGCCACTACCAGCCCAGATTTATCCCAACAGGAGTGAGAGCAACTATAGCAAAGAAGGCCTGCCTCACTTCTGAAGATCTTCAACTGCTTTCTACAGTATGTGTATGTGTGTATGTATATATATTGGTCAGAGTTATTAGATAATTCTAAGCTCCTCTATCTTGGAAGTCATCGTCAATATGTCGTTTAAGTATTCTAAGTGGAAATACGTAATTAACCAAAGAGATGACTACGGTAAACTAACTAATACCAACATGTCAATATGATTGTGTGTCATTTGTAACTGTATGTTTCTTATTCTTTGTACAAATTCTAGAGTGTCTAGGCATCAATAGATAATAAAAGCTGTCCTATGCAAATCCAAAAAATGTTAAAACAAGAACAGGCCCACTTTTCTTTTATTTGACAAAATTTTATCATTGTTTTGGGAAGTTAGTTGTTGAAAGTGTTGGCATGAGATTACATTATTGCTTTATAGTCTTAGTCATGCTATAGATTCAATTCTAAAGCTCTACCATTAATCGCTACTGCTATCATACGGTGGAATCAGTCTTTCCGATTTGTTATTTTTCTATTTAGAGATGTGTTGACATAATATTTCAACCTCTTCCATGAATAAATAGCATGGTTTCAGTTCCAACAGTGCCCACTACTGGATCGTCAAGTTATATAGTTTTATTTTTATTTCATTTTTCCTTACATAAAAAATTAGGAACAAAGAAAATATTATCCACTACTTTTTGGTAAATCTATTTAGTTCATAGATAAGAGATAAGGTTAATAATAGGTGTTTTTGAAGAGAATGTTCCTAGAAAAGTATACTGTCAAAACTTTAATTAATTTATATTCTAAATTGACATACAGCATTCAACAAATGCTATCACTGAACATTTTTTTTCCTTTCATCTTAACTTTTCTCATCTGCTAGCCAGCTGTTTGCTGCTTGACCACCATTGTGCTTTACCAACATTGAGATTTCTAGAAGACTGGCTCATTTGGCATGTCACTTTATTTTGATTTTGGTCCATGAATGAAAACATAGGAAAAAAAGGACAAATAATTTAACCTATAATCTGTCCAAAGAAGTGCTGCATATAAGCCAAATGTACCAACGCAAAAAAGAAATTTGTGTATGACTTGCAATTTTTCATTATTTAATAGTAGAATAATGCAAAAGTTGTTTTCATTACCTTCACTTCATTTTTCCGCAGGGTCTTGATCACAAACCGGTCATCCTTGGATAAATAAAGCAGGCTACCACTTTTTCCAGGTGAAGAAACCTCCCTTAGGGTCTCATGGCCGCAGACTGACAGCATGTAGTCAGCAGAATCAATATTTTCGAGCTCTTGTAGATGTCTGGGGAAAATGTGTTAGTAGAAATATAAGCATTTTTTCTCTTCAAGATTTAAGTTTTGATATATTTCACAAATTATAGAAGAAACAGTTTTTTGGTGAAGACTAACATTAATTAAGGCGTCATGAGGAATCTCTAAGACAGTAACTTTCATCTCCTAAATTTAAAAAAAAAAAAAAAATGCAAATAGAAAGGGCAGTTGCCAGAAAGGCATTGGAGTTGGCCTTTGAAGGGGATTCAATAAAAAACCTGCTAAAAATTTTAGCAGAATACTGAGAAGCGACACTGGCCCTATTGAAATTGAGGACACACTTGCAACCTAAGATGCCAGCCACAAAGATGACTACAAACAAAAATGTAGAGACTATGATATTAATTTTCATCTAATCCATAGTCTTATGTATCACATTTTCTTCACCAGCACGGTAGTTTTGCTTGAATTTCTAAGAAAAATTATTTAAAGAAATGTACTAAATTGAATGGGAATAGGCACAGAACAAATGAAAGCCAAATAAAACTGAAATCATATTAGAACCTGAAAACTGCAGGACAATAATCTTTCCATTCAAAGTCAGTGATGGCGTCCGGAGGAAGACGTCTGGGATCCTGTTTAGAATATTTTATGCAGGTGCTTTTTGTAGATGTGAAATCAAGGGGCGAAAGCTCCTTCTTTGGCAGTGCCATGTACTGACCTGCAAAATGCCTATATGGGGCCAACATAACAAATAAGAAGATTAGTTTGTATTGAAGCTTGGGAGCCATAATATTAAGTGGTATCACAGGTTATAATAAGTTCTTATTGTCTGCTTATATCAACCATCCATTATTCTGTAATCTCTCAACAACTTTGCTAAAGTGTCATGTATGTTACTCTATGAATCTATCTATAAATATATGTTGAGTCATATACATGGACAAACTCAATTTATAAATCATTTCAATCAATATATATACACATATATCACTCTGGGATCCCTGATAATAATATGTTTGCAAGAAGCAAATATAAAATCAGAGGACTCTTCTGTGCTTAAAAAAAAAAAATTATTGCAGCAAAAACACTGCCACAAATACAATAAACTCTGATTGCAAATAAATGATGTCTATCAATCCAGATTTGAGAGTCTCTTTTAGACATACCTTTCTCTTTTTGTCTCACTTGGTTGGTTACAATATGTGTGTGGGGTTGCCCCCTTTTTATAGACTCTTACATACATGCACCATCAATCTCCTAGGTGACTCTTCATTATCCTAGACAACTATTCATGAACTCATCTAAATACATGAACCACATTAAGTTCAAATACATGAACCAACCTAAATACTTTGTACCCACCAAATATACTAATTATGAATTACTATTTCCAACATGGTTAAGTAGATATTTACAAATTGTTGAATCAACTCTATGAAGAGGCACTTAAAGATATTTACCGGGACTCTACATTCACCATGAACAAAGTGACTGTATCACCTCAATCTCTAGATTGCACTTTCAGTAATAGCATGGACCATTAAAAAGCATCTCAATGAAAGAATCTGCTGTCTATACGGTGCCTCACATCTGGAAAAAGAACTACCTTATTTTTCACAATTCTCAACACCATCACCTTCCACGTGGACGTATTTAGCAGTTTATTTAGGCCATCTCCAACCATTTACTTTTACTCTTACTTAAATTGAGTAAAAAGCTTGATTTGATATAGAGCTCTCCAATCATTTACTCAATTTTTTTCTCAAACACAGCCTAAGCACAGCCAAACACATCACTTGACCATTCTACCTGCCTTTATCTGCACAGCCAAACACACCCCTTGCCCCAATTCTGCCCTATTTGCAGACAAAACAGAGTTTTTTCTTCTGTTTGGAGAGAGAGGGAGAGAGCTGGCATGAAGAGGGCTGATGCAGTAGTGCAGTACAGTTGCCATTGCAGTATCAACAAGGGCATGTGGAACAGCCATGGATGGTAGGGAAGAAGGAGCTCTGGTGGGGAAGATGGCTTCCAACGGTCGTATTTGGTTTACTCAAAATTTTTTAGTCAAGCTCACTTTGGGTAAGAGTTCGAGTAAAACTCAAATTTGGTATAGGTTTGAGTAAGGATTGGAGAAGGATTTTGGGGCTTTTTTACTCAAATTTGAATTTGAGTAAGGGTTGGAGATGTTCTTAATAATAACTATATTCAAATCCTGGCAAAATGAAGGAAATAACCAATATACAAGGTTCAAAATTCCATGATAGAGTACAAATTGGAAACTTTCTAGAAGAAACAGAAGAAAATTCTGGCAAATTAAATGGATACAAGGTTCAAAATGCTGATAACAGTGTAAAGAGGAAATTCATTTTCTTCAAAATATGATGATGATGATGATGTAAGGGGAATTCTTCCTCACAATTAATGCCAGCTTCTTCTTCTTTACTTCTTGTTCATAACTCTCGATACTAAAATCTTCCACATGGAAGTACTAACAACAATTTCAGCAGTTTTATCTAATAAACTAAGAGTATTCAATTCTGGAAAAATGAAGGATATTTTATGCCAGAACCTTCAACATGGAAGTACTAACAAAAATTTCAGCCCTTTGATCTAATAAACTAAGAGTATCAAATTCTGGAAAAATGAAAATATGCAAGGAACAACCCTGTTAGTACAACTATAACAGCCGAGTGCCCATTCTAATGGTATGAACTTTTTCTTTTCAACTTTGTATAATTTTAAGGTTGTTAGTATAGAATTTTTCATATTGAAAATTTTAAACCCTTAATAAGAGGGTAACATTGGCTATACTTACAATGGGGACTAAAGGGATCAAAGTGTGTTAGTGTATAAATGGCAGATGTGACAAGAGCTTCAACAGTTGTTAGAGAATTATGACCATTCTACTACACGGGGAAAACAGGAAGATTTTGTAAGATCACAGTTTAAATTTTACCCATTAAAAAACTAAACTTTCAAGTACAAAAGGAGAAGTGAATCATATATAGTGAATGTAGAAGATGAAACCTGATTCCAAGCTGCAGAGCATGCAATATTTCATTCTTCATGTACTCTCTGTGGATCAATTCTCCAAGCCTCATTGACTTATTCTTATTTGACTTACACAGACTTCCAGTTCGCATAAGCAATAACTTGAATGCAAAAGAGCTTAAAACACATTGTCCATTATCAACAATCTGAACTCTAGTCCCCAAATCCCAGCCACTTCGAGTAATCTTATCACCAACATCAACCTGGCAGCAAAGTTCACGTAAAAGAGGCATCCTGCTTTCAAGCAAGAAATTTGTCTGAGCTCAAACAACCTGTCTGAAGGTTAGACTTTAGCTACATAAATCAAAACGCGGAGGTTATGATCAATCCTCTCTTACAAGAAAACCTCCATTGTACCTTTCAAAGAACCCTTTATCTCCAAATCTATTTAGTCCAAAAAAACTCTGCAATCCATGAACTGTATATCCATTATATATGCCCCTAGCTTTCTAGTTTAACCACCTTGTCCCACCAATCAAGTGCCACATTTAAATATCTTCACTACAACTGTATTCTTCATGAACATAAACTCCCTTTCTCCAAATTCTATGTTTTTGTAACATCCAAAAAAAAAAAAAATCATAAATATAATTCACAAGGGAAGGATTTCTCCAAATCCTTCCTTTCAACTGTATTCTGCATTTGAAAGCTATACAATCCTACCAATTTATTTACATTTAAACCACATGCCTTAGTGGGGACACCCACATCACCAAAAGGGTGCATCATCCAGCTCTTTCTCCATCAACAACTTAAAAGCACAAGAAGGCAATGAGACGTGGAATGTTACTTGCAAGTATAACATTGAAAAATAACAATAAAAGGGTCACACGGTATGTCTTTTTCGACAAAATGACAGCTTCCAAACAGAGGAATGAGAATGTGATGGTTGAGTCACTTGCTAGTCTAATACATGGCACACCGAAGCTAAGTTGGACTTCTCTTAAATGTCTTTGAATGTTTGGTTTCAGCATCAAACTTTAACAACTGTTACCAGACTATTGTAAATGAGTTCTTCTATTAAAGGCTTTACCTCTTTATTTACCCTTCCCACTTTACAAGATGAAAAAACAGCTACTAATTAGCATTCATTATTGTGTCTCTCAAGCTATGCATTGTATTTAAATGGACCACATCGAGGCAGACAACTTTTTCATTATGAAAATTCTACTTAAATACTTGTCGCACAAACATACTATCAAACAGCTAATGTACATCCTTTCTATTTTCACATTAAAACAGACTTGCTGGTTGGAGGGTATTTAATACTCTGATGCAACTTGTAACACGAACTCCTCCTCATGTTTACTTGGCAGACAAAAAGCCATGTAAAGAAACAGTCCTTTGGTTCCTTTGTTGTTCCATATATGGGTTTCTTAGACCATTATCCACACACACACACACACATATATATATATATATATATATATATATATATATATATAAAATAGAAAATGAGAAAACATAACATGAAATGGGTAATGAATTACAGAAAACCCAATCTTGCTTCATTATTTAAATCTGAAAATTTAAAAAATAAATCAAAATTTTAAAATCAAATGTGTTCTAAATGACATGATTAATTACAATATCAATTAATTAATCAGAATTTAAAAAACTCAAAATATTTTTATTTCAAATGGGGTCATCTGAATTCTGACATTAATCATTACAACAGTAATTGATTTTCCAGATCCACCCAAATAACCAATACAAGCTCCACGACTAAAGAAACGGAGACTCCAGAGAGAGAGAATCTAGAGAGAGAGAGCGTGCAACAAAATCTTGCAATATGAACAAAAATCCGGGTGTCAATGGCAACTTTACAGCTCGATAAAAATGTGTAATTAAATCTCTGAGATATATATATATATATAAAAGCAGACAAAGACACCATAGAAAAAAGATTCATAAATTCTGAATGCAGATTTACCAGTCGGCCGCTGTTCTTTATAAATTCAAGAATTTTAACCACCTCAAACGAGAATTGAAGAAAAGGGTCTTTTGATATTTTTCAGTTTTCCTTCTTCTTTGCGTTGTTTTTGGGTGTAAGATTGATGGGATGGGTATTGCCTCAATCGGCCGTTAGGGACCGACCCATGAACTTTTGGCGCCATATTTAGTTAGGGTCTTTATGGGGGGTGGTGATTTTGCAACCGATTTGTCATTTTTAGCAAAGGGACACTAACGATATTTCGTTTTCGGTTTGATCATTTTGCCCATCCGTTGTGTTGTAATATGGACTGAAATTTTGGAACTCGAGAGAGAGAGAGAGAGAGAGAGAGTGTGTTTCGTTTGTCTTCCCATACCAGAAAATTTAGAACTATATGATGCTCAATGAACCTTAAACCTTCCTCTGCAATCGTGTTTCCCTACAATGCCTGAAATTCCCCCCTCCCCTTTTGGCCTTTTGGAATTTTACTTTTGTAATAAAATTGTCACTTTTATTTCAAATTCTGTATGGTTCATAAAGGAGAAACTATAGAACCAACTATCTGTATTTTGTTTATTTGTTTGTGTATTAAAATCGTGATATATCATTTAAATATATTATTCATATCTTATTTTAGAAAATGTTGTATCACGATTTTAAGTATTCTAACAAATTCGATCATAGAAAAATTCAAATAGAAGATCAAAATGCCTTTAAAATAATATTTAGAATTGTCATTGCAACACTTGAACGCAATGAGTCAAATTAGGGCGGGTTTACATGGTTTGGAATTGAAAGGGTTGGAACCACCTTTCATGGTAGCAAGTAGCAAATATTGAAAGGGTTTTTTTTAAAAGAAAATATTAAAAGTATGCATTTGGTTATTTTATATAAATTGAATTATTTCCTGTTCTAAGAAAATATTTTTAAAATATTAAGGGTGTGTTTAGTCGCTTCATGTGAATTTAATTATTTCATTGTGTTTTGTAATTTTTATAAACAAATTCATCTTCTAGAATGGCAAATGAACACATTTCATACGAACATCCATATTAGGAATCGAGTTGAATGTGGATCAAGTTGGATGTGTCCTTAAACATTTTTTTTTTTTAAGTTTTTGTGTTTTAAGTTTGTTAGAGAGATTAGATTTGCGTTTCTGAATGTAGGGATTGGCTTGTGTCAAATGCCCCCCCGCCCCGGGCCAAGGGCTCACACCCATGCCATTTGACTAGTGTGGGAATATAATATGAGCCCATAAGCCTTATGGCATAAGGGTAGGCTAGGATTATCTTAGGGAATATAACATGGCAGTTGACTAGTGTGGAAATATTCTTTAAATCACATACCTTGTAACATAAAAATATATATTATCTTAGACAAGAATTGTGTGTGTTTGGAAAACAAGAAAATGAATTCACAAAATATTTTGTTCTTGTGTTTTAATGTAGAAAACAGTTTCTTTGTTCATATTTTTAATCCAAATTTGGTATTATTTCATTTTTTTAGTGGAATTTTTAATTTAACATTGTATTTTTATTTTTGGCACCAACTGTTGGAAAAAACCAACATACATAATAAACTCCAGACACCCATCTAGCTAACCATTGACAAGGATAAACTCATCCACATAATTGGGCATTTTATGTAATTTAATTTAATTGGTAAACTTTGAATTTACTTTATTATTAAATAAAAAAAAATGAGTTACTTATTTATTATTCAAAACGCAATACTATCGCCCTTTGTTGGCTTTGGATGCTTACATGCTTTCTTTTGACTAAATAAAGTTGTAACGTCTTGGTCTTTACATCGTTGTACAGTTCCAATATTTCTCATATATATCATAGCGTTCATTACAAGTTATGCTATACTTAAAAGTTGTGTAAAATAATGTTTGTAGGATCAAATATAAAAAAAAAATTGAAAAATCTATTGTCGAGTTAGATATCTAGTCTAAATAAAGTTGTAACGTCTTGGTCTTTACGTTGTTGTATAGTTCCTATATCTCCCATGTATATCATGGCATTCATTACAAGTTATGCTATACTTAAAAGTTGTGTAAAATAATGTTTGTAGGGTCAAATATAAAATAATTTTTGAAAAGTCTATTGTCGAGTTATATATTTGGTCTAAATAAAGTTGTAATGTCTTGGTCTTTACGTCATTGTATAGTTCCTATATCTCCCATATATATCATGACATTCATTACAAGTTATGCTATATTTAAAAGTTGTGTAAAATAATGTTCGTAGGATCAAATATAAAATAAATTTTGAAAAATCTACTGTCGAGTTAGATATCTAGTCTAAATAAAGTTGTAACGTCTTGGTCTTTACGCTGTTGTATAGTTCCTATATCTCCCATGTATATTATGGCATTCATTACAAGTTATGCTATACTTAAAAGTTGTGTAAAATAATGTTTGTAGGGTCAAATATAAAATAATTTTTGAAAAGTCTATTGTCGAGTTAGATATTTGGTCTAAATAAAGTTGTAATGTCTTGGTCTTTACGTCATTGTATAGTTCCTATATCTCCCATATATATCATGGCATTCATTACAAGTTAAGCTGTGCTTAAAAGTTGTGTAAAATAATGCTCGTAGGGTCAAATATAAAATAAATTTTGAAAAATCTACTGTCGAGTTAGATATCTGGTCTAAATAAAGTTGTAACATTTTAGTCTTTACGTCGTTATATAGTTCATATATCTCCCATATATATTATGACATTCATTACAAGTTATGCTATACTTAAAAGTTGTGTAAAATAATGTTCATAGGGTCAAATATAAAATAAATTTTGAAAAATCTATTGTCGAGTTAGATATCTGGTCTAAATAAAGTTGTAACGTCTTGGTCTTTACGTCGTTGTATAGTTCTTCTATCTCCCATATATATCATGGCATTCATTACAAGTTATGCTACACTTAAAAGCTGTGTAAAATAATGTTCGTAGGGTCAAATATAAAATAAATTTTGAAAAATCTACTATCGAGTTAGATATCTGGTCTAAATAAAGTTGTAACGTCTTGGTCTTTACGTCGTTGTATAGTTCCTATATCTCCCATATATATCATGGCATGATTACAAGTTATGTCATACTTAAAAGTTCTGTAAAATAATGTTCGTAGGGTCAAATATAAAATAAATTTTGAAAAATCTACTGTCGAGTAGGGTCAAATATAAAATAAATTTTGAAAAATCTACTGTCGAGTTAGATTTCTGATCTAAATAAAGTTGTAACGTCTTGGTCTTTACGTCGTTGTATAGTTCCTATATCTCCCATATATATCATGGCATTCATTACAAGTTATGCTATACTTAAAAGTTGTGTAAAATAATGTTTATATAGTCAAATATAAAATAAAATTTGAAAAATCTACTGTCGAGTTAGATATCTGGTGTAAATAAAATTGTAACATCTTGATTTTTACGTCGTTATATAGTTCCTATATCTCCCATATATATCATGGCATTCATTACAAGTTATGCTATACTTAAAAGTTGTGTAAAATAATGTTTGTAGGGTCAAATATAAAATAAAATTTGAAAAATCTACTGTTGAGTTAGATATCTGGTCTAAATAAAGTTGTAACGTCTTGGTCTTTACGTCGTTGTATAGTTCCTATATCTCCCATATATATTATTGCATTCATTACAAGTTATGCTATACTTAAAAGCTGTGTAAAATAATG
>JAESVK010001078.1:468663-499728 GCA_017140935.1 Hamamelis virginiana
TATATATATATATATATTATCAGTCACATTCCAGTGACACATAGTGTGACATGTAGTTTTGTATAATAATCCTTTAGGCCCCATTAGGTTGTCGCTTATAAATTACATAATTTCATTATTTTTTGTATTATTGCATAATGTTGTTAACAAATTTCATGAATTCTCAAAATTGATCATACACCATCATTTATAGTAATTGTTCTTTTTTTTTAATGGTCCCGTTCGAGTGATGGATCTATCGCTTCAGTGCTAAGTAAAAACTGCTATGAAGGGATTCAATTTTAATGGGACAACCAAACAAATCCTAAGGGATTTTGATAATTTTTTTAATTAACATCTGACTGTACCTTTGCTATTAGACATGGCGTGGTAGTGTCTCCCCAAGAGCTGTTCTGTTATTAAGAAACTTAATATTGTCTTCTTTACATGTCTCGCTACCTTTCTTCTTAAGAGCATGTGAATGAAGTGTGGGCTTCATCACTTCTGGTATCCAATAATCCATACATGGGACATAAAAATAGGAGGGAGAGAGAGAGAGAGAGAGAGAGAGAGAGAGAGAGAGAGAGGTGACCGGTTAAGAACCGAAAAAAAGAAAGGTGATCTGTTTCTCCAAATCATTTAGTTTGGCAAATATGACCGATAATACTCCTAATTAACCAACTTAGGCATATATCAATTCATACAAGAAAGAAAGACAAACATTGTCATTGCCGAAACGAAACCCTAAAAGGACCACATTCATTTCTAACCCTAGATTACTCTGAGATCATAGGAAACCAACCATGTCCATAAGCAAATAATGCCCAAAACGCCAAAAATACAAGACAGCAAAACCCTAGTTTTATTTCTTTTAACCAGATAAAAGCCAAAACCCTAGTTTTATTATACACAATGAAGCAAAATAAGACAATGGATGATTCTTTAGAACAGTGACATAAGCCATATGGGTATCTCACAAATGTGGACAAGTGATGAGTACAATCGCAGTGAAATGCTGTGCTGGAATGTAACATTCCCAGCTTGAAAGGTAGGTGTGTGGTCCAAAAGCCTAAGCCTAACAAATCCCATTATGGTCTACACGATTACTGGAAGAAAATTGAAGAACAATAAGGAGGTGGGTGGGGGAAAATGACCAACTCATGAAGTCACTGGCATGGGAGGCCATCTGCAGATTTTGACTTGAGAATTGTAACCAATTAAGTCACTGTCTATAGACAAAGAAAAGGTACCAATATGTATGTATTTGAGTTGGGGGATGGATGGAGTGCCAAATCTAGAAAAGGAACAAGAGAAGACATCATCAACAAAAAATATATATATATATCTCCTTGGAGATTTGAAAGAGATCCTCAGCCTATAAAAACTTAAAAAGTCAGGAGTGCCCATATGGGGGTTATGCAGGTGACAACAGACAGATTGGGAACTGAAGAAGATAATGTCTATAGAGCTCAATTAAGGATTCAATTTAAATTCCCTGTGAGAAATCCAGATATCTTTAAGACTTTAGCCTCTCTGTTTGGATCTCTGGAAAATTGAGTAAAAACAGAGTGAAAAAGCTTAAAGATGCAATTTTCAACATTTTCCTCTCCTTTCTCTCTTACTCTCTGAGAACCAAACAGAGCCTTTAGGTTTTCTTGTCTAGTACTTAACCTGATAAAAACATTAAGCAGAAATCTATAACCTTAGGCATAACAAGTAGCACCGATAGCAGTTCTTAGGAAAAGCAAGGACAGATAAATTTCAATCTTAAACAGCCTCGAACTCATATCTACTTCCTGCTGTAATTCTGAATGCAAAGAATAACATTCCCATTTTCTTAAATAAGCAGGCAGCATTATCTGCCAGTACATTTTCTATATTTTGGAACACAGATTTCATAAAAACTCAAAATAAAGGCAAATGAAAAAGGGGGAAAAAATAAGAGGGAATTTCAGACAAATGTGCAAATACCACCGGATCAAATCCAATGTAAAACAAAATTAGGGTTCAATTTCAAGCCGAGGTTCAAAGCAAAAACCAGTAAAGAGCTGAAGTGGGAACCTCTTTGTCACTGGGCACTTCTGTGACCATTTCCATTGTTTTTGATTTGTGTCAAAAACAAGGAGATGTGGGGCACCGTAGCTCTGGATGTATATGAGATCATCTATACCACTGCTAGCAAAAACATCATCAAATTCTCCAAATCCTTGAAAAAACTTATGGGGCATTCGGGCAATCTCTTGCCACTCCTTTCCGTTAAGCACCCAGATGCCAATCCCTTTAATAATATCTGGTCTATCTAGTTTACCAATCCCTCCCACCATTACCAACTTCTCATTGAGGTTCATCAGTCTGCCACAGGTAAGAGAGCAAGGCACTGGGATGAAACTCCTTATCAACAAACCGTGCGAAGATCGGCTTGAGAGATTATACATGATTAGGCCGTGCCGATTTTCAGGCATGCCACCCCCAGTAGAGTAAATCAAGAAGTATAAAACCCCATCACAGATCACACTTTCATCACCGCCTCTCCACCCTGTCAGAACCTCTGTCAAAGAGGTCACCCACATTGTTGTTTCTGAATCATAAATATGTACTGAGAGATCCCATTGGAAAAAGTTTCCTGGGACTTGTTTAGATTTCACGATCGAGATAGTGTAACTGAGCGATATCCTGTTCACGGAAATTGCAAGCGCACTGTAGTCAGAAAACTTCAGACCCGGGGGCTCTTCGAGGCTCTTGCACTTTCTGGTGATTGGGTTACAGACATATAGCTCGCTTCTACTGTCATTGTCCATGAAGCAAACCAAGCCACATGATGAAGTGATGAACCAATTGGATGTCCGAATGCCCGGGAGTTCAATGCTGTACCATTTTCGAAGGTTGGGATCATAAGCATAACCGCTTGTATCATCGGAGCTTGTAAACATGAAATACCAAGGTTTCTGTGAAAGGACAAGCGAGAAATTCCATAAAAATCTTTTTGAAGTAACTATCTCATGCCATCTTTTACAGACAGAACCGGCTCTAAAAATGCTTGCAATAGGGAGATATACCAGGATTCGTTCCAACAAGTCATCAGGCAAAATTAAGTCCAATGAAACCGCCGTAACTTCTTTATTGCCTTCATCACTAAGCTCCAAGAACGAATCAAACTCCCCAATGTCTCTCGCTATGTCATCTACACAGTGACTAATCCATGATGTTTCCCCCTCCATGATCAAGTAGAGTCACCTGAGCTGATAAAGAGAAAAAAACTAAGCTACGTAGGAAAAAGAGATCAGAGCTTCCAAGCTAAAGGATATTAAATCTATCATGGGATTTGGATCACCTGAAAATATTTCAAATCATAGTGAAATATGAAACCCCGAGTCTCGACCAATATCACTCAAATCACCTGGCAAAGTATCAAAATTGAGCAAATAGGAGATGTGTGACTAATGAATCTCAGATAAACATTACAATATTAAATAGAAATGAGCATAAAAGAATAAGAACTAAGTTATTAAGGGGGAAGATTAGAATTTCGGTGCTATATAATGAGCCTCTCATGTGATTAGAACCATAGTTACAGATGCTATCAGATTAAGAAAAACTAGTGCCCTGCTGCCTCCATCCTCTTGAAAGGTAACAAATTTTAAAAATAAATAAATGGAAGACACAAAAACCCATCCAATAGAGTTATATACAAACAAGATTGAACCTTCAGATTTTATAGTCAAATCACGTTTATATAAAACCCGCAGAAACACCTAGTTTCTTGATTAAAGAAAAAAAAAAGTAGAAACACAACGAAAATAAATAAAGATAAATTATCAAAATTAAAAAAACAGTCAGATTTCAGGACTCAAGACCAAATCCAATCAACTTTCAAGCATTTCATGCTAATGTGATTCCTAAAAATCCATGGCCCAAGATTAATCTATGAAATATTCAATACAAATAAAAGATAATAAAATAAAATCAATTTAAATGGTATAGAACTGAACTCAAATTACCTTCAACTATTATATATGAAAGAAAACTCAGAAAACAACTTCATATATAGCTGGTTCAATGGAACAAGAATATAAATATTAACAAAAAATCAACATCTCATTTAAAAGAAATGAGAGAGGATTCAACAGAACACAAAACAGATCTTCCGGATATTATGAGATTAAATGCAAACCAAGAAAGAAACAAAATCACATCAGAATAAGGAAACTAAACAACCACGTATGAGTAATACTATTTATGGATGTGAAATCTTATCTGTAAATCTAGATCACATTCAAGTACCTTGACAACAAAAGCAGAAAATGCACACCATTGATTTCTTACTGCAAAAAGATAATACTACTTAAACAGACAAAACCAAAAAATGGTATAATAGGGAAATTTTACACCAGATTTGTCACTACAATGAGTCTGTTTTAATCCAAAAACACCTGTGTTTTTTTTACAACAAACAACTACTTTCAAAAGGCTCAATATCAAACCCTAAAGGGGATTTGTGTAGATAAGATAATAATGTTAGGTAAGAGAGAGTAAACTATGGAGACTTACCAATCAAACAACAAAACCCCACAAAACTTAAAACAACAACAATAAGTAAAAGATTATCACAGATTAAAACAATAAACAGATCAATAATACCTCACAAAGAAATTTTGTGCTTTCTGGAAACATTTTTCAAAAACAAAAGAAAAACATTTTGAGAAATAAAACCCATAATAACACACATACCTTGCTTAGTAGCCTTCTCCACTGTCTCTGACCAAATGGGTCTTGCTATATTTATCTGGCGTCTCTAGATTTAGCGGAGAAAATAGCAAAAAATCGAAGAAAAAAATAGAAAAAACAAAATCCTTATAGTAAATACTGAATAGACTCTTTACCAGAGGGTATTAAAGAACACAGAGAAACTGAAATGGACAGGTATAGATTTCTTCCTCAAACTGGTACAGAAATACGAAATGGGTCGCTCGATATTTCGCAGATAACTGTGTCTAAGCAACCCATTTGTATAGAGAGAAAGAGAGATGTTTTGTTTTCTTTTTCGTTGCTTAGATATAACAAAAACGACAGGCAGAGAATGAAGTGGGAAGGCGGTTTTTCTATAGGGGTGTTTTTTTAGAGAGAGGCGCGTGGAATTCTGCGTGTGCTGGATGAATGACCTGGGAAGAGAGAGAGAGTAAGGGTGTGTTTGTTTGCTTGGGGTGTTTTTGAAGCAAGTGATGGAATTTTAATGAGGAAAAACCATTGTGATTTTCTTTGTTTTTGGGCATAATCAAAAGGAAAATAATAATGCTTTCTTACTCATCACCCCCCATTTTTGACTCATTTGCTTTCCTCCCAACTCCCAACTCCCAACTCCTCTGCAAATATTAATTATATATATATATATATATATATATTCCTCTTGTACAACTCTTTTCCCACCTTCTGCTACCTCATATTGTTTTTTCAACTTTTGGCACATATACTTTACCAACCCTTGCAAGGTTTCTCCATGTTCCATAGTCCATGCCCTTCTTTTGCCTCTTGCATTTGCTTTTAAACAGTGAACCAAAGCCATGGACCTTGGGGTCCCCCTTTTGGGTTGGTTAGAGCAACTATGGATTATGGACCTTCTTTACCTAATTCAAAAGCTCTCTCCTGCCCATCATGCCGACAAACTACTAAGCATTAATTCTATAATTACTAAGCTCCTCTTTTTTTTTTCTTTTTCATCTATTACCCTCAAAGCTGTGGCACTTTGATTTGACACCTTCTACCAATTCCTATACGTTTCTAATTATAAAAAAGACTACATTCGACAGGATTATTTAGAGCTATCCAAAGGGAAAAATGGCTACTTATTGCCACAGTAAAAACTAAGCATAGTATGAGTTTTTCTAGAAGTTTAACTATGAAATTATGGTGGTCTATTAAAATTCTAAAGGTTATATTGATTCCATGCATTCCATCAATCCCAAAAAGGGCTATCATGTCTTAAGTTCTGGTCATGGAAAGTGGCTAAGGGGAAAATAGAGCTATCTAAGGGGAAAATAGCTACTTGTTGCCACAGTGAGATAACTGTTTAAAACGAGGCATTGTGGATGTCAACTATGAAAGTGTGGTAATCTATTATAATTCTTTAGATTATAGGGTATTGATTTGATGCATTCCATCAATTCTTAGATATTTGGCATAGTGACCAAATTTCATAACATATACTTGATCTCAAACATAAAAATTCAAAACTCGAAACCTTCCCTTTACAAGTGATATTGATATGTGTTGCGCCGTGAGGTGATAAAGTCAAGAACCCAAATCGATAAGTTAATGGCCCAAATGTTCACAACCCCACATTTAAAATTATTTAGTCATTGAATCCAACTTTCTCAAATTTCACTAAATTTAATGCTGTTTTTGTATGATTTTTTATTTATTTATCATAGAATGAATTCCCTATATATATGACTATATCCTCATTCTTATAAACCAAATTCCTTAATTTGAATCCAATCCAAACTCATGTCCAAATCCATTTATGTTTTTGTGAATTTAAAAATGTAATAAAAAAACAATATATGATCACCACCAGTCTAATTCTTAGGGGAACATTTGGATAATTCTGTAGCCCAACACAGAATACAAGCAAGTCATGCTGGCCAAGCAGTCTTGTACTCTTGTATAGATACAAGGTAAATATTCTCTTGGACAGATCAAAGAATGGTGTCAATTGTACTAGATTTATACCAATAATGAAGGAATAATATTGGAAAGATCTATCTCTCACCTTTGCATATAAAATCACTGTCCAGTTCATTTTCTTCTTTTTCCACTGGTAATTTTTCTATCTTCTGGTTGAAATTTCATGATTGAATTATGTGTGTATGTGAGAGAGTGAGAGAGTGAGAGAGAGAGTTAGAGCATAGGGGAGATATAATGGGAGGTTTAGGAAGTAATAACAACTTTTATCCACTCCCATCCCTGTTTGTTTCCTGAGAAAAAACCATGAATTATAGTTTAACACTAAAAGATAAAGAATGAAATTAAAAACAAAAATTAAAAAATAATTTAAATGTAAAAATAAAAAAAGAAGGCATTTTATGTTGATTAAATTGAGTTTTGATTAACTTGACGTAGCTATCGAATGACTTAGAGAGGGGAATATGCAATTTGGATCAAGGTCCAGTTGATTCTTAAAATAACTTATTGGATTCTGCGAGAAGGATTTAAATAATCATAAGCATGTCGATGTGCCCAATCACAAAGGATTGTTTAATTAGATAATGAAATGCACTCATTTTAAAAGTTAACGAGACATTTTAATAATCTCATGGGCGATATCTACACCAATGAGATATAAAACACCCCCCGGCCCCCCCCCCCCCCCCTCTCTCTCTCTCTCTCTCATTCGGATGGGAGAAGCCTCCGTAAGATAAAACAAGACAAGGGAATAGAACATATTTCGTTGGATTTGCGATGCCAATGCTGATTTCAATATATATATACTACAGTGGCAATATATATATACAGAAATGATCCTATCAGCGTACACTGACTTTCGCGAAAGTTAACATAAAGCTCATAAGTGATTGTAGGATGCATATTTTGAAAAACTGAATGTTAGATTTTATAATATACACACATATGTATGTCAAGCATGCCAAGAATCACAGTGATCCAACGGTCAGTTTATTAGATATGTCACTAAGAAAAATTGTGATAGTTTTCAGCTGCGGTCAGAATTTTTTAGAATCTGTATTATGAGATGCTTACATCGGATCATTATGATTTTTAGCAGATGTAGCATCCATAACAATGGTATCTAATCTAATAGTCAGTTTTTCAACATATGCATCCCACAATTCTCTGTGGGCTTCATGTTGACTTCCACGACTCTATATATATAGATCTTGTCAGGACCTCCTTACAAATGTCATGTCATTGTATAAAAATATATAACAAATAAATATAAATTAATTTTTGTTTTATTTTTATGGAAAGCTAGTGTGTGGAGAGCCTTATCAACAGATGACTCAAATATAAAACTAATGTATCAAAAGAAATGGAGCATTGACCTCGAACATTTGGCACCATAGTAGTGTCAGTACTAAAAAGAACTGAAAAGGGTGCATGATAATGGCAGCACCACTATTTCACCTCTTTACAGCCCAGCCATCTTGTGCACATTAAGTCATGTCTCACTTCTAATAGTTTATTATTTATATTCTCTTTCTCTTTCCCTCAAAATAAAAATATAAAAATATAAAATAAAATAAAAAAGACCCAAAAACAAAAACAAAAACAAAAACAAAAAAGTATATGGGTTGTCATGTAATGCATTGTCTTCGTTGTGGAAAACCCACCAAATACATTTCAAACACAAAGGCGCATGCGCGCCGGGGCGAGAGAGAGAGAGAGAGAGAGAGAGATTTTAAAAGCTTAGCTAATTGAAGAGTTAAGTTGGTAAATCTTGTTTGAGAGTCAACCGTTTTCTCAACTGAAATATGATTTGCCTCATTCACCAAGCCATGTTTTGGCCTCTAATTAAATAGTTACACTTTTTAGAAAATCCTATAGAGTCCACTTTAATTTCCCAACCCAATCTTTCACAAATTATCTTCATATAAATTTTTTTTTTAAAGACTTCTTGAATTTTCCTACTTTTTTTTTATTTTTTAAAAAATTATTTTTCTAATTTAAGAATATATTTTTAAAATATAGTGTATTATTTCAAGTTAATTGAGGTTTGGGTTACTAAGTTGACCCTAGCTACTAGTCCAACTTTTTAGCCTAATTCAAGCCTTCCAACACCTGAAATATGATTTAACAAATGGATCAATCAAAGGAAGGTAGTGGGAGTAGCAATGAGGGAGAAAAGAGACAACACATGGGTTGAATATCTAAAAGGAGAATGATTGCAAACTCATGGTCATGCAAGATGGAGGGATAATTATTGTAACAATGAATAAAGTTAAATTAGAATAAAAAATGTCAAAATCCAAAGTTACCCAAAAATGCTCATAGTCTTGTGAGGAATTGTGGTTGGGAAAGAAGTGAGTGTTGGAGTGTGGAAAATGTGCATTTTTGTTGGAAGTGTCATGATATTTTTAAATGCAACAGCTACAGACCAAAAAGTAGGTCACTAACAATTGGTGGGTTTGTTGGTTACATGCACTTTGTGGGGTCTCTTGAAATGCACCATATCTTTTATTTAGATTTTTTTCCCCTTTGTTTTTAACACTTTTTGGGCCCTCTATAGAGTCATCATGCCATTCATGAATTCTTATTTGTGTTGTGTTTGGTTAGAATTCATTTTAAGATATTTTAATAATTTATTCTAAAAAAATTCTATTCCATTAGACATTTTAATCAGAAATTAAAAATCACCCTGATGTGTCATACTTTGAGTAGTGAGGTCTCTCCTCTCAAACTGATTTCCTCTTTTTCATACGTACACTACTCAAACCACGACACGTCAGGATGGTTTTTAATTTCGGGTTAAAGTGTCGGATGGTATAGAATTGTTGTTTATTCTAATATAAACTATAAAAAATTGTGAAGATACCATTCATGATAAAATCAATGAGCATAATATGTTTCGATTTTTTCTTCATATAAAAAAATATGAAGAGATATACCATTCAAATCATATGATAATATTTGACTTGTTACCAGGGGCCAAACTAGGAATTTTGTTTAAGATGTGTTCAAATTTTAAAATTCAAGGATATATGAGAAGTATATTTAAATTCAAGATCGGCTAAATTTCTTCATGAAAAATATATATTATACAATATGATATATTACATAAAGAAACTTCTTAAATGTTAAGAGCCTAGGGTGTGCCATCATCATATTTTCTAGAATACATAATATATATAAATAATATAATATATAATACAATGTTTAAAGTATATAATAACTTACCAAAAGCCATGGTCCCATGATTGTTACAAAGGTACACATTTCGATTCTATATTAAATTGAAGATGGGAATAATAAAATTTTATTCTACTAAGTACTAACCCCCAACTATGTATAATGGTAAAGTTTTTTTTTTTATTATTATTATTGTACAAAGAAAATTAAAAAAAAAAAAATTGAAAAGAAAACACAAGTCGATCCAACCAATTCCCAAATACTTCTCTTCACTCCAAATCATTCTTTTCAAATTTGCAACTAGTGGGACACTATGGTTTGGCGAGGTGGACTAGATTGATTTGAAGGACATTATAAGATGAAATTTAGAAGAAAAAAAAATCACAAGAAAAAAGCTGTATTTTCCTTGAAATTTTGAATTGGGAAAGATATAAAAATAATTTGCTAAATTTTACTTATTATCTGGTCAATGTTTTGGCTGAAATTTGGGAAAATTCATTGCATGAAAATTCGAATAAAGGAATTTCAATAAATTCAAAAATTGAAATTAAGCTAAATTCTGCCAAAGATGTGATATGTAGTTGAGAAAAATTCAAATCCAATCCGTAGCAAAAAAAAGCTGGAAAATCTTGCAAAACTTTAAATTATTTATATATATATATATGGGTCTCGTTCTCCTTACATCTTATTTTTCATCTATATTTACACATTGTTTTCAAAACACTAACATAGGTCAAATATTTTGAGAAATCGACCGTTGGATAATATATATTTCTCATGTATGTCATTTATGCCAAAAATCATAATAATCAAACAGCCAAATCCTAAGAGACTTGACTATAAAAAACTGTGATGTTTCAATTATAATAATTTTCCAGGGTAACATTTTTCAGAAACCAACTGTTGGATCACCATGATTTTTGGCATAAATGACATACACGAGAAATAAATCTTATCTAACGGTCGGTTTCTCAAAACATTCCACTCACATTGGTATTTTGAAAATAAAATGTCATATAAATGTAAAACAAGATGTAAGGAGAATCTGCGCGCGCGCACACATACACAAGTATTTTTATGCAACTATCTTATATCCAATAACCCTTGCGATCACCAAGCTATTAATTCATTATTAATAATTTATATTTTGATACAAATAAAAATAAAAAAGGAAAAATGGTCCATAGGACTTTGAAAATGAATTTAATAAATCACAAAGTCCAAATGATAATATCTATTTCCGAAAGACTCTCCTAGGTCAAAATTAAAGTCAACTAATTATAAGAGATTGACTAATTAATATTTCTTTTCCATATTTTTAGCTAGCATTTAGTTATTATATTATTTTCAAATTTAATGTCCTTAATTTTAGGAAGTTATCATAATCTAAACCGATTAAAATATGGAATGGTTTTTGAATTTGAAATTATTTCACCTATGTATTGGTATCCATCTATATATTAGGGTGAATGATTTTTGAATTTGAAAAATGAGATATAACTAGATACATTATAAGTTCACGGCCAAAGATACATGGCTTTGCCCACCCAAAAACACATTCTAAGTTTCTTATTTCAAACTAAAACACATAAAAATAAATAAAATAAATAAAATCAGCCATCCAAAAAGCCCATGCCAAGTTCCCATTTAAACCAAACTATCAAAAAATAAAAATAAAAACTATAGATATGTGACTATGCCCACCAAAAAAACACATTCCAAGTTCCTATTTCAAACCAAACAACCAAAATAAAATAAAATAAAAATACAGAGATACATGCCTGTGCTAAAAAAAAATTGAGACATAACTCTACCCACAAAAAACACATGCCAACTTTTCCATTTCAAACCCCCAAAATAAAAATAAAAAAAAACAGAGATACATGACTCTACCCATCAAAAAACTGAATAGTCCAGGATACATAACTCATATATGGGTTCGAAAACCCCAGTGTCTTTCGGCATATTCAGTAGGGGTGTGCAAAAAGTCGTCCAACCCGCCGGACCCGACCTCATCCGCAACCCACGGTTACAATGGTTATGCGGGTTGAGTTATGTGGATTTGATGAATTTTTGGCGGGTTGATTCGGTTGGCTGGTATAGAGGTGACAACCTGGCCTAAACTCGACCCCACCCGCCAAATAATTATATATAAATAAATAATATATTTATATAAAATAAATTTCATTACTACCTTATATTTTTCCTTAATTGAATATACTTGCAAGTTAATGTTTTTTATTTCTTTAGAGATATTTATTATGATAGTTTGAATATGTACTTATTTGGTTTGATATTCTTTCAATTTTGAATGTGAAACCATATGTTAGTTTGTAAGATTTTTTTAATAACAATGAACCTTTATTATTATGTATCTAGTTAGTAACTTTTATTGTTGTAGGGCAATTTATTTTGACACTTTAGTTTATTATTGGAAGAATTGTTTGGATTATAGTTTAATTACTAAACAGTAAATAACACAATATTGTATTGTTAAATACGAATCTGAGGTGTTTTTGCTTATTAAAAAGATTTTAAGAATTTTAGGTATTTATAAAAAAAAAAAAAAAAGTAGTGATTCATCCGCTCAATCCGTTCAACCCGCCGGTTGAAACCCGCCATATATTTAACTAATCCGCCGGTTATTGAGGTTGGCGGGTGGGAGAATTAGCCACCCACCAAGGGCGGGTTAGTTGGCGGTTTTATCATTTACCTACTCTCACCTGACCCGCGCACACTCATAAATTATTCAGTAGTTTGCTCCACTAACATGCCGATTTTTTCATCTATTAAAGAAATATGCAAAAACCCAAAAAAAAACAAACAATAATTTTGCTTACTTATTTTGGTCATTTTTGCTGGGAAGCCATAAGTGAATCGTTGGAAATCATCATCATGCAGGTAAAATGGGAGTCGGGGTTCTTTTATTTTCGTTTTTGCCAAAAAACTGAATATTCATAGATTAGATTCCCCTAAACGCGATATCGCTACAAGCCAATAGCAAGATTTGCGGTGATATACTTTTAACAGCCTTTCATCTATCTATATATATATATATATATATATATATATCCGCACAGTCTTCCATATATATCCGCACGTTCCAATAAATTTAGAAAGTGAGTTTTTTAATAGTTGGGCATTTGTGTCTTTTATCTAAAACTGTCGTTTCATGTATTACAGAAAAACGAGGGATCTCCTGACAAACACATCTCATACCAAGGCCTTATTTTTTATAAAACCCAAAATTGACTCGCTTGAGAGAGCGAAACAATTGAATTACTCTTTTGGATGGAATGTGCTAGAACTCATACACAAAATTACCTCTATAAGATATAATAGATAAGATAGTCCAGCCGCTTGAGGCGCAAACTAGGTCGCTCTCTTTAAGATGTTTCGCGTCACTACGGATTATGTCTGATACAGTAGTTTACAAGCACTTATTAATAGTGATATCACATGAGATATTCTCACAATTCATATAACCCTCACTATTAATAATATTACCATTATCAATTATTATTCAATTGTAACATAACTGCAACGGTCACGAAGAAATAATAATTTAATAGCTATAATATTAATTGTCTAAGAGTTACAAATAAAATTTGATAACATTCATGTAACTCCTTCCACCGTTTAAATTCATTCACATCAAACTTTTTAATGAATAATGTCAATCAACTCTAGATTTATGTTGAAAACATAGCTTATAAAAAAAAAAAAAACCATAACTCCACATTTAAATCGCAAAAGATTTAATAGTCACAGAACCATCGGATAGCTAGGGCCGAAATTTCATATGCAAAATTTCTTACAGTACTCTCCCATTTATGATCATTCGCTTCAAATTTAAAGTAAATAAATATCAATTAATTTGCACAATTATATACTTGAAATCATCCATGACTAACATAAGTTTAAATTAGCCAGCAAGAAAATAATGCCCACATGAATTATAAATAAGATAGCAAAATGTGTAAACAATGCAACGATCGACGAAATTAGTAAGTGGTCTGATTAAGCATGACAAAATCGAGTACTAAAGCCCAACTACTATGCAATGTACACTCGCAAATTAAACACTCGCAAATTAAAAAATTGTTAGAATGACAGTATTCTTCTCTATGGCAAAACATCTTAAAATTGATAGAACTGGTACACAATATTACCTATATAAAATATAATAGATAGATATCACCTCACATAATATTATGAATCACTATGAAAAAAGTGAAGAGCGACAGGGTTGAGGTGCAGACTAGGTCTCTCTCTTTAAGACGTTTCGCGCCACTACGGGTTATATCCGATGCAGTAGTTTACAAGCATGCCGTCTACAGGATACAACAACCCAGCCACTCACTGTTATCTTTTCAAAGTCTGTACAACTATAAGAAGATGGAAGCTCCACACAACATCCTACTTTACCCAATAAACTCACAAAATAAACTCAATAATTAACATAAACTTAAGAATAAACTCACAACACCAATACCCTAGGGAAAGAAAAAAAAGAGGAAGGATGAGTGTAGGTATATATATCCAAAAGCTAGGAATGACATCTATTTATAAGTGTAGGAAAATTGTAATTTATGAAGATAGAATTAAAATTCTATCATAATGGTAAAAAGATGTTCCATCAAAATTATAACTCATGATACACAATAAAATCCATAATACCTACCTCCATGGCTTATGGCTAGAATAAAGAGTTAACTAAAATTAAATATTTCCCTAATTAAATGGTTGGTGAAATATACCCAAAAAAAAAATTATACCAAACCAAAAAAATTCCTATACAAATGGTGGTTCCATGACCCCCCATAATTTGGTATTATGCAGACAATGCACATGATGAATATTGATTTTTATGAAACGTCCATTATTGATCGTATTGTGGGTCATGGAACATGATTAGGTACTAATAATTTGAGCAAGTTGGAAAGAAAAGAAATAATCGCATGCAAACATATATATATATATATAGAGAGAGAGAGAGAGGTGCTATTATAAGGTGCACCTGATGCAAGATGCATCAGGTGCCCTCCTCTACAGCCACCTGTGATGAAATTCTTTAAAAACTGACCGTTAGATTAGATTACCCTATAATGTATGTCATGTCTGTCAAAAATCACAGTGATCCAACGGTTGGTTTCTAAGAAAACTGACTGCTAAAATACTATGACTTTTTTGGTCTTTAAAATGTTATCATTTTTTAGCAGACAGTTTTATCAGAAACCAACCGTTAGATCACTGTGATTTTTGGCAGACATGACATACATTATAGGGGTATCTAATTCAACTGTCAGTTTTTAAACAATTCCATCACAGGTGGCTGTAGAGGAGGGCACCTGATGCATCTTGCATCAGGTGCACCTGATATTAGCACTTATGTATATATATATATGTTGAAAAATGGCAAATTGGCAACTGTGAAATTGTGCACAAATTAATTTGGTGGGATAAAGCTTTGTTTAATTGAGTTTGTTGGGTTGTATGATTCCATTGGAATTAAAGTTTTAAGAATGAAATGATATCATTTTGATCTATGTAGCAATGAAACCAACAAGTATATATAGAATGAAGGTGTAGTTGAAATTACACAAAGATAACTATAAATATGGAGTAAAATCTCTTTCCTTTTTAATTGAATAGCAATATTGTACTGAATAAGCACTAGCGGCACGAATTTAGCCATTTTATTAAGAGTCCATTTGCGTCAGCTTTTTTCAAAATTATTTTTGAAGCTTAAAATGTCTCTTAATCTGATAAATGAAGTAATAATTACTTTTACATGATTTGAGGGGTGATAAGATGAATGATAAATTTTTCATATTATAAGTGGTTATTATTTATAACAAAAGCCAGTAGGCTTTAACTTTTGCTACAATTACTTCTAAAATGAAAATTTTGATATGTAAAGACATGATTTGAACGTAACTTTTTATTTTTTTTCAATCGATAGTTATATTTATTATGATCCTCTTAATGTTGAGAGCAACTGCAATGCATTTATACTATTTAATATGTCAATGCCAAATTTTGGCATTCATCTTAAACTACATTAATGCCAACTTTTGGCACATATGTGCTTCAGTGCATTAATGTTATATTTTGATATTTTTAATTTTGTGAAAAAAAAGCATGTTATGGTATAAATGTCATATGAGGTACCAAATTTTACAGTTTTTGCTGATATTATCAAAATTTGGTATCCCAAATGACACACCCACCCTATTTAGATGTCAATCCATTCTCATTGTGATTTGGTTTAGTTGAGAACTTTCTTTTAACCATGCAACATAAATGTAAATAGAGTGCTGCCCAAAAACAGAAAAACAAAAACAAAAAACTGAAAACAATCAAAACCATAGATAATGTTAAAGAACTGTGAAACATTATGGTGACACAGCCCATTTCATCTTGTGCAAGATTTGAAACAGTACCAGATCAGTAGGGGTCATTTCCGATGGGACCACAAATAACACCTTTTCAATGAAATCTACTATGGGAATTGGGTTCACAGCCAACTGTAATACCTAATATTAATTTTTTTTTTTTTTTTTTTTAAATCTATTTTTTTAATTTATTTCTAAAACAGTGAGAATTCCAAGTGTGCTCAAGCCCACTGGGCTTGTCCGCATGTTTATGAACAAACAAAACATTCTGATTTTAAATTTAAAAAAAGTCAAACATAAAACTCAATCAATGTTCGACACGTCATCAAGCTCAAATGAGTTCAACCTCATGTGATTACTAATGTTGTGAAAGCCGAACGGCGTCACCAATTTAAGGCGTGGTTAATAACTAACGTACGCGGGGTGCAGAACCGGCGCGAAATCCGGAGATTAGTATCAGAGACAGGCAGGCGCAGCAGAGGCGTTGCGTCAGATCGTATCGATCCTATGAATGCGCATAGCGATCTGTGAGGAGCAAAATGTCCTTTTTGTTTATATCATGTCGAAATCTGATTGGCCAATGTCAATCAGTCGCGTCGTGCTCTGTGCTACGCCTACAACTACAACACCTCCGCCCCGAGCATGCTCTTTCCGTGCTTCCTTCCTTCCTGCCTTCTCACTCCTCCCAACATTTCTCACTCCCACCCTCGCTATGACAAGTATTGATCATATACTCGCCGCCAATATCTGACAACTGTCCGAAAACAATAGATTTTAATTAATTTTAAAAAAATTACAGTTTGCCCCCTTCAACTATATACCATTTTTAAATTATCCTGTGTTATTGATTGAAGCAATATGCCCTAAATTATTTTAATGTAATAAATTGTTTCATTCTATCTGTTAAAAATATGATGTTAGACTTGTTATTTTTTTGTACAGTATTTACTATAAATTGCTAATATATCTATAATTATTTTCTCTATAAAATAGTTTATAATAATATAAGGTTGTCTTTCATTTTTACTATGAACTCTTTCCGGACATACCGCATTACTACCGGCATGCATGCTTTCGAAATAAAGAAGGTGGGATTAATGAGAATCATAGGTCAAGAAGTCTTATTCCTTGTGTTGAAGGTGATAAATAAAATGAGAGACGATAAATTAGCATAGTCCTTTACAATAACCTCAATTCTCTTAGGAAGGTTGCAATTTTGGTGGATTTAGGTCATCTAACCTAAACTCAACATAATCAATGGGTTCTTACAATTTAGGTCATCCGAATTTGATTTCAGATTTAGCATAGGTTAAGTCTAGGTTAATTATCCAAAAAAAAAAAAAGTCTAGGTTGATCTCCTCAACCTGCCCAGATTTGCAACTTGACTCATTAAGAAGTTCCAATGGGTATTGTATTTTGCCATCTTAGCATTGTATTTTGCATAATTAAAAAAAAAAAAAAAAACACCATCCTTTACCATTTAGTAGGTCTAAGTGGAAGGATTAAATGTACAATGAGTTCTATAATTTTTTTTTTCCCGATTAAAATGAACTTTAACCATATGAATTTACAGATTCAAATTAGAAAACGTACCCGAAAGTATTTCACTGCTTTAAAGAAATTGATTGAAATTGAAGTATTTAAATTTATTTTCAGTGCACTTGAGCTACAAATTCTTCTTTCATGTCTCGACTCTAATTTAACAATATTTAGAACTTAAAGGTTCCATTAATTTGAAAAAACTGTCTGAAATCACTTTCAAAACTCATAATTTCACTTAATCTAAAGAGATAAGTGATACCCATTTCTAAACAACTTGAAAAGTATAGGATGATTGGCCAAAAATAGATTTCCAAGCTATTATCATACTTACTTCTAATGTGAAAATTTTGATATGCGGAAAATTATTTTGACATAAATCTAAAGAAATATACAAAATTACGAAAAAAGAATTATCCAAAAATGAATTTTAAATAAAATCAATTCCAGTAGTGCCATCTTTATTATTATTTTATATATATATAAATACATTACTTGGCAGTTGGACATTCAATGACACAGTGGCAAATATGTTACAATTGGTAACATAATACCTATTAAACCTGCCTCTGTTTTGGGCAGGCCTACTCCTGTATCCTTCGTTGGCAAGGCGACTCAAATCTCTGTGTTATCCCAAAGAGATAGCTCTACTCATAGTCTGATTCCATTAAGTTACAGAGCAGCAGCTGACACTACTAGGTAACAAATCCCTATAGTTTTCTTTCCTATTTTCTTTCCTATTTTTATGTATACACTTATATGACAAACCTCTCAACTGCGTTTGTATTTTTATTTTACAATTTTTAATTTCATATATATTTGTATTTTGGTTTCAGTTTTTCGATTGTCTTGTAAATTAATTTTAATTGTTTGGTTACACATTCAGATGTTTTAATATCTCTAGTCATTGGGTTCATTTTGGTGGGATCCCTCATTTATTCTGGTTCCACTAATTGGTGATATGACTCTATCTTATTGATAATGGCACAAATATCCTTCATTTATCCATAATGTCAAATTTATTCTTGATACTAAAGTGCATCATGTGACTTCTATAGGGCTAAGTTACATTACAAATTTTTAAAAACTGACCATTGGATTAGATATACTTCTTATGCATGTTAAGTCTGACAAAAATCATAGTGATCCAACGGTTGGTTTCTGAAAAACTAACTGTGAAATTTTAAAGAAAAAAATATCATTGTTTTTCAAAGTGAAAATTTTCAAAAACTGACTGTTGGATCGCTGTGATTTTTGGCAGACCTAACATACATAAGAGGGTATCTAATTCAACGATCAATTTTTCAAAATTTGTTATATAACTGGTCCTATGGATATCAATAATAAATTTGACATTATGGATAAATAAAGGATAGTGATGTCATTATAATAATTGGAGGTGTGCCCCTCCCCAAATTTAAAATAGTTTTTCTTATCATCTTTTGTTAAATTTGATCCCACTCTTTTAATGATATGGTTTTAATTCATTGGCCAAGTGATGCCATTGTCAAAATTTGGCACGCCATTGGAGCATTAACAATGGCAACTCATATAATACCCCAAATGGAAATGCTTTTAATACTTATTACTAATGGAACTGGCATTCAACCAATTTCAATCCCTCTAACCCATATTAACATCTAAAAAGATTAAAATTTATCTTGAATATGGATCATTTGACTTGTATATCTACTCAAGTGGGTAAAATTTACCAAGTCAAAGAGCTCAAGTTACAACACCCACAACCCCATGATCTCTACAATCCTACGATGTACACAAACTCCAGTAACCTCAACCACCACTTAAAGAGTGGAGTGGGTGGATTTAATTCATCTACTATAAAAAGGGGATCCAAAATCAAAAGATAAGAACCACATCCATTCTACTTCTCTCAAGAAGCTTACGAGGTCATTTTACTGACTTAATCTTTGGGGTGCCTAGGGATGTCAACGGGGTAGGGCAGGTTTTTGCTTTTCCAATTTCGTCCCGTGAATAAAAATTATTTCCTAAGCCCATCTCAATCCCAACTTAAAACGGGACGGGCGGGGCGAGTATTATGCGGGGAAGGGCGGGTTTTCCCATCGGATTTGAGAAAATAATTAAAATATTATTTAAACTTCAATTTTATTTTATTTTGGAATGAATCCTAACCATAATCTCAACAAATTTTGATTTCTATTTTGGATTATAAGTATTTGTAGCTAAAATATATATTTATACACACTAACTTGGTAAAAATAATAGAAAAAAAATAGAAATGATAAAAATCTTAAAATACTAAATATTGTAAATAAATGGAAAAGATTTTAGTATAATTATATATACATAGATATTCAGGGCGGGGCGGAGCGGCCAAATCCCATTCTCGTCCCAAACTCTATAGGGTTTTTAATTTTTTCCCCAAAGCCTATAGGATTTTCAAATCTATTTCCCAAACCCTTCCTAGTAGGGGCAGGGCGGGGCGGGTTACCCTTTTAACCCGTCCCATTGACATCCCTAGGGGTGCCGGCAAACCTCACCTCTATTTATGTAGGTTCTTAAAGGCGCATGAAAGTCATCTACTATTGAGCTAATTTTCTTCAACATCATCTATATGTCTACAGAATTCTTCACTTCCTTCCCTCATTCAGAATGGTGCATGATATTGACTAGGTTAAGATCTCCGTGTTTTTTTTTTTTTTTTTTTTTCCTTCTTTTTAAAACACTTTGTCTAACTCAGTTGAGAGGGATGTATCCCAACTTAGTGGAAGTATCATGATCATCCAATAAGAATGGTTAAGTTGAGGTAATGGACAACTCCACCTAATCCACACCTAATCGAATATATGATTGGAATATTTAACTAAGATTATATATCATTAAATTACATCTTTTGGTGTAAGGAAAAGTTTTTAAAAAATTATAGCAAATTATATTTAAATTAGGTAACAAACCCATTTAGTTCTTATTATTTCTTTACTTCCTAAGTATTATAACTATCTTTGGAGAGTCTATTATAAGGTGCACTTTATGCAAAATTGCCTATGATAGTCTTCGAAAGGTCAATTGTAAAATAAATTTTGAAAAATAGATTGTCGGATTAAATACCCATCTTATATATATATATGTCATATCTGCAAAAAATTACAATAATCCAACAATTAGTCTTTAAAAAACATTTCTATGAAAAACTATATTTTTTATTTTTCAAAATATCATAAAAATACTAAAGTTTGGGCTAAGGCAATTGCTGTTTCGATTTTTCCTATGTAAACCTAAAGTTTGGGCTAAGCAATTCCAATCTGAAATAAAATATGCTCAACTTACTCAATTTGAATGAACAAATTATGAGAAAACTATTTTTTCAATGTTTAGTTACATCCTGGACGAAAATTAAACTTCAATTATACACCATTTTCAAATATTTTTTCTAAATTATTTCAGCTCGTAGATGGTGGATGAAAACTATCACAAAATCAATCTATCACAACCGTTTATCAGCTCGTCTTTTCCTACGACATGATGAAACCTAAAAAAAACAAAAAATTATCGGACGAAATCAAATAAATCTTTGCTGTACATCAAAATGATCGTGACCGTTCATCAGGTCTTCTTTTCCTGGGACGCATAGAGATCCACAATGTTCTGATCCGACGGACTCAAATGAATCTTCTTCTGAAAGACCAATCCGCATAGATATCCACCACTGTCCGATTTCAAATTCTCCGTTCCCGCCATTTCTCTCACCCCGTTCAAATCCTTCAGCACCGTCGATGTCGTTGACGAGGAAGAAGTCGACGAATCCGCACCGTCTGAAAAGTCTGCCGAATCACCACACGAATTCTCACAAGACTCCCCGCCGGAATGTGCCTCTTCTTTCACCGCCCGTCTCCGACGGTCACGGAAGCTTCGGCGGCTACACTGTCCCATTAGGTCACGATATCCGATTGCTGACATTCCGGTCAAAGCCAAGAAATCTGCGCTGTTAATCACCATCGCACCGATATTGAGAACGCCGTGGAATCTTCCTGATGGACGGCGGATCTGGACGGCAGTGAAGGAGGGAGTTCGCATGACGGCGGAATCGGCGGCGGCTGCGGAGGTGGTGGAGGGGAGGAAACTGCTAAGGAGGAAACGAACGGTGCCGATGAGAGGATCTTTGACGTAACCGACGGCGTAGATCTCCACGGAGACGGCGGAGGTGTCGCGGGAAAGGAAGTTGGAGGTTACTCGAAAGAGGAACTTATCGTTCCAGGTAGGATTCTCGCCACCGACCTTGTCGACTCGGGTCCGGATCTTGTTGGACGGGTCGACCCAGGCGAGTGCGTAGGTTTGCATCCGGCGAAGGTTTGAGGACGGCGGCTTCAGTCCTTGCGCGGAGATCAAGTTGATCTCCAATAGGTGCGTTTCCATGCCTCTCTCTCTCTCTCTCTCTCTCTCTCTTATGTTGTCTTTCTTGCTTCTGTGTTGATGGAAATAACGGTCCTGATTCAATCCAAGAATGGGGAGATTGATCAAGAACCGTACAAAGATGGTGTTGAAGGAGACATGTAGAGAGAGGGGAGAGTGACGTTATCAGATTCCGGCAATGGAACTCGCCGGCGGCGAGAGATAATTGAAGTGAGACCGTGAAATGTCAAGTGTAGGGGTCGGAGAAGGTAGGGCACCGTTTTAAGGGTTTTGTAACGGAAATTCGATCGAGATTACCGAAGTGGCCTTGGGAGGCTGGTTTATGTGCGCGGTCAGGTACAAAAGGGTTGGTTTTACTTAGTTCAGTCATAAATATATTTTTTTTAAGTCAATTTAATTTAATTTCAATATTTTGAATAAATTAAATAAAACGCTCTAAATTATAACATAATGCATTTTTTTGGGGGGAAAAAAATTATAATGCATATTAAATCTTATTGTAATGCATATTTTTTTCTTTGAGTGGGACAATGTTTGGATTCCATTTTTTATGAATGAGAATTAATCATTTTGTTATTCCTCCAGTTACTAACAGCTAACCATTAATTCTATTGATTAGCCAAGAAAAAAAAATCCTAAGTATCAACTATTGACACTTTGGCTCTTTTGTGAACCTATCATTAGTCAAATTCATAGTAAACCAATTTGTCATGATAACTCAAGCAGTCAAAGATTATATCAGATGTCCTAAAATTGAAAATATTCATATGAACTATGTAATGGATAATTTGATTTGTATTCTTATCTTTAAGAAGATAGATAGGGTTCGAATAAATAAAAGTGCATTGATATTCATTTATTGATAATAGGAAATTTGGGAAAGGGTAGTTTCTATCTTTTGGAGCAAATAAATAAATAATTTAACACAACTAAGTTAATCTTGTTTAAAAATTAAAAGTTCAAAAATAAAGTTTAAATTTGATTTAATTATTATAAAATAAATTCAAGTGAGTCTTTTATCAAGTCACCATTAAGGCAAGCCTTAATAATTTAACTTGTCTTGTAATCCTTGCAGTAGTGGTAATGGGACAATAAGGGTGTACTGTAGCTAGTAATTACTAGAGGTTTTTTTTTTTTACCTATTTATTTTTACCAAATTACCAGTTTGAAAATTAAAAAAAATCTCCGGACAGGTAAATTTTCTACCATAGGTATTAACATCTGATCGACCAAAGAGGATTTGGCAAAAAGTCCAAAACTTTTTTTGGGTAATGAAAAATAAAAAGTACCAAAACTCGACATAATTTATTTATCAACTGCTAACAACATGACCATTGATCCAATTTTGGAAACCAAGGCAGTGTCCAATTGAAGATCAAGATTCAAATTATCAAACACCTTAGACCAGATTGGCAAAAGCACATTACAGGCAACCAACAAACTGATGTGAATAGGGTTAATACCATACGACCAATTGGATAAAAGACATCACATGATCCACATACAATGAGAACTCAAACCCCCATCACACAAGACATATTTTGAATAAAAATGCACTTACATTGCATAACCCACAGTCCTTTGTTTTATGGAATCATTCGATGGTTGTGTGCAGGAAGATGCAGATGTTGCTGCTCTATATCGCCTTGTTCGCAGTTTTTTATTCTTCCTTGCAGATAGCTTTCTCTCCAAATCTTTCACTCTTCCACTTAAGTTGGAAATGACTGTTAATTGTTCTTTCCCTGATTCAATCAGCTTCTCCATCATTTCTCTTAATTTCTCATTCTCTTCTATTAGCTTTTTATCACTTTCTGTGACATTTTCTCTTGCAGCAACTTCGCTAACCGTCGGTGAAACATGGAAAAGCTCCTCTTTACCTTCACCTTGCTCTGCGCCTGTTGGAGCAAATTGTGTCCCTGCCAAAGCTTCATCTTTGGCAGTCTCAAATTCCAACTCCTTGGATTCAACTTTCTCCTTCATTGGCTCTCCTTTCTCTCCAATTACTTCTGGCTGGTTCACATTTTCTTCCTTGGTTTCTTCAACAATGATTATTCCCTGACCCTCTTCTTGTTCTTCATCATGAATTTCCTTTTCCATTAGAGAAAACACTGGTTGGGCCTCCTCTATTGCAGAGACAGCAAGCTCACTATCATGGCTGACATCCTCCTCTAGTTGTGGTTGCATTGCCTCTTCTTGTTCTTCATCATGATTTTCTTTTTCCACTGAAGTGAATGCTGGTTGGACCTCCTCTGCTTCAGAGACTTCTGCTGGCTCATTATCACGGCTAACATCCTCTTCTTGTGGTTGCACTGCCTCTAGTTTGAGCTCCAAAGAGTTCTGTGCGTCGTCCATTACATAATCCTCCAATTTTGCAGCGAGCGGTCCTTCCTCGAGCACTTCCTGTGGGTGCTGTTCTTGTTGATTCATATCAGGTGTTTTATCATATGGCAAAACCACATCAATTCCCATATCAAGTTCAACTTCTCCATCATGCAAGACCTCAATTTTCCTTGTTTCAATCTGTTCATCTTCTCCACCTACTAAAATTTCGTCTTTCTGTGACTCAATCATTCCATACTTCTCATTCTCAGGAACAGAGGAGTCCTCATTGACTACCAATGGAAGTTCAACAGAGTGCTTAAGCTCAGAATCAGAATGAGGCTCAAAATTTGCATTCTGTATCTCCATCATCACCCCTTTACTACCATCAAGCTTCTCATCATCCAACTCATCTTTTGGTTCAGTAATTAGCTCTGGTTCCACCACTTTAGGCTCTTCATCGCTTGCCACTTCTGCGCCCTTATTTTTGCATTCCCCATTTACTCCATTCTCCAACGTCTCTGATGTTTCCTCACCTTGGGAAGCAGATACAGCATCCGACATATGAGGCAGCTGACACTGATGCGGCTCCATCAGGGCAGAATTGGTATCACAGCCACTTTCAGAATAGTTATCTCCATATCCTGCTTCTTTTGCGTCCTTGTCTTGTCCTACATGCTTGCATACATCGCCATGAGTGTCAACAAAGCCTTCGACAAGTTTAGCGCTTGGCACATCCTGAATTAATTCTTCTGAATTCTGAATGGTAAGAGAATCAAGCTTCTCTTGCAGGTTTGTAAGCTCTCTTGCAACCGATTTTCTGATCTCTCTGATACTCGGGTGCAAGCCCTGATAAACAGATATCCCAATCCAGGATCAAATGAGCATCAAATACTAATATCAACAATTAAAAGGAAAAAAAAAAAAAAAAAAACTGCCCACCAACTAGTAGCTCAAAAAGATTTCCTGCCATGAAGGCATAACATGTTAATAGCCAGCAATCCCATCGTGCCCTCAAGAAACCTTGAAGAACAACTATTAACCAGACTAAATATCAAACTCAAAAATATTTTAGGGTTATAGCCAATGTTTTTTCTGTGTGTGTGTGTCTGGCTAAACTTGTGTGCTCTGTACAGGCGTGTTTGGGCTTATTTGAACACCATATTTAAAAAAAAAAAAAAAAGAACCTGAAAAATCCATAACTACAGAAAGGCAAAGAGCCACCTGTTAAACGAACAGATTTGCAAGGCTCAGAGGTCAACATTCTCTCCATGAAACAGCTCAGCTGGCATGGAGATGATAGGCGACATTCTTCCTAACCAATCTAATTGTGTCCCATGTTTTCATTTTACACTAGAGAACATGCATGGAAAATATGAAACACAATATGAAAGTGAATTCAAAGAGGTACATACCTGAATTGTGTCTAATTTTAGCAGAAGGCTCATTATGGTTTCCCCTATTATCACTCTTTGCTTCTCATCTCTCCTGAGATCAGAGGAAGACTCTAGAGCATGGATTTGACTTCTGACCTCAACTACCTGCTCTCGGACTTTGGCTATTTGCTTCAATTTCTTCAATGGTTCCCATTTTCTCACTTCGAATCCACGGTAGGCAGATTGAATAATCACAGCTGCTTCTGCATCCGACAATTTCCTTTTCTCAACTACATCTTCAGATTCTTCCTCTTTTGCCTCACTTACTCTTTTACCCTCTGCAATCTTACATTCACCATCACCTGCTTGAGCTTTGTCTGCCGCTTCCTTTGCTTCCTCAAATGCCATATCTTCAACAGCTTTTACTCCTTCCCCCTCTTCACCATTACATTTGCTGGCATCGTGATAACAAAAAGGCAAGTTAACCGGAACCTGCGTCTGATTCTGAATATCAGTCTGAGAGCCATTCTTCAAATCTTTGTCCTTGTTTTGGCCATCTGTTATCGCTGTTACTTCAATAATTTTCCTCTCTTTATGTGGCTCCACCTCCTTGCTCTTGCTTGCAGCACAATTAAGAGCTCGAGAATCCTGTTGAGTGTTCTCTTTCAGGTTTGTTGAAGCAGATGCCTTTGATTTCTCATTTGATATCACCTGTGAATTTCTGTTATGACCAGAAGGGCTTGGAGACCTCGAACTGCCATTACCATTTTTCCTCCTTGGCAAGGGATCAACTCTGAGACAAACAGGAGGCAACTTGGACACTTTTGGTGGAGATGATGATTGTCTCCTAGCATTGCTCTCAGAGGGCTTTTTAAATACATTATCTTCTACATGCTTCACAGGAATTCCTCTTGTTTTCCCTTTACTATCTTCTGAGGCCATCTTCTCCCCTTCCAGCTCCGTTTGCTTCGCAGGAATGCTTTTTCTATTAGCATTTTTCTCCATCATCTTCACTCCAAATTCATCACTAGAATTCTCTTCATTTTCTTTCAGTTTCTTCGCGCTATCATCACTGTCAGGAAGCTTCAATGGAATAACCTTGAAGTTCAAAGGCAGTTCTTCAGCAGATTTTGGAGCAGCATTGCTCTCCTTGTGGCCCATCTTTTCAACTTCTTCTGGCTTATCATGAGAAGGCATCCAGATTATAGGAAGAGGAAATTGACCCATTTTGTCTGCGTCCTGCCGATTCTGAGTTCTCTTCCCATCTCCGCCCTGCTTTAAAGATCCAATGGTGTTCATATCAAGTGGAAACCACCCATTCAAAAATCTAGGATCAAGAGATTTAGAACTCTCAGGGGCCTTCATATCACATGGAATCTCATCCCCGTCTTTAACCTCCGATTCAAGAGCCTTTCTATGATCTTTATTCTTCAAGTACCCAGGTGGAATCCACATCATAGGATATGGACAATTTTTCAACTCAATTGGTGCCAAAGAGTTGCTGTTCCTCTTCTCCGTGTCTGGCTCCTGTTCTTCAATCTTCAAACTTCTATCTTCCCTCTGATTACCCATGTGATTAGGACACCCACAGCAGTGATAATTTCCAGCAACACTCTTGTCAAACTCGTACCTAGGCTGCTGCTCCATTAAAGAATGTGGAGGGGGAACATACTGAACAGGATAGGCTTCAGGAAATGCAGGATAGCTTCCATGACAGTGAAATGGCAATGACGGGGAAAGATGAGGATGTGGAGGTGGGCAAGTATAGTAACTAGGGAAATAGCTATGGTTGCAGCAGGCATGGAATGGAGTTGGGTAGCCACAGTTGCCACCATACGGCCACGACTCATATGAGACGGCAAATTTTGCTGGATCCATCCTCATTTGAGGTGGAACAGCGTCCGAACCTGGATGATAATATTGAGTGAAGGGCATCTGATTTCTCTGATGAGGATACGAGTCGGCGCATCTATAAACAGGCAACATTTTCACTAACTCCTCTTGGAAGTTTTTGAGAAAGAATTGAATTCTGTTGCTATACTGCTCACAAAAGGACCAGAGGTCCGATCAATGCAGTACCCAAACCAGAAGTGCTTATTAAATCTATTGAAGATTACAAGAACCAATCAGTGTATATATATGGAAGATTAAATAATTGAAAGAAAACAGAACAACTAATGAGAATGACAATAACCAATCAGTGTATATACAAGATTATATAATTGAAAGAAAACAGAACAACAAGTAAAGACACAACAACAACAACAAAAACCCAAAGCAGATAACCATATGAATCACCAAAAGACATTCCACTTTTATCAGAATACAAATGAAATATTACATCTTTACTGAAACAAGACTGGAATTTGCTACTGCAACGAAATATTGTAGCACAGAATATGAACACTAAGACTCTGTTTGGATCTCCGAAAGAGTAAGGGAAAGGAAAGGCAAATGTCTAAAAATGATTAAAAAAAGAATTCAATGCAATTTTCAGTAATTTTCTTTTCTCTCTCTTACTCTTTTTCAGAGATCCAAACAGAGCCCAAAAGAGCAAGATACCCACTTAAAAGGGCAAAAAAGAGTTCATAATTTTTCATATAATTATCAGTCCCTCCATGGCCACATGTAGTTAGCACAAATTTGAGCCTGTTGCTAGCAAAGATGAATTGGGCTTAAACCGAAGAACTAAAACCTTGCTTACTAGATTATTCAATCCACGCAGAGATGCAGAGGAAAGAGAGAGAAACTTACAATTTGATCTCGCGAGAAAATTAAGAAATTCCTTCCAAACGGTTCCTCAAATCCAAATGACTCAGTGATCAGCACCAATCAGTCCACAAACCCAGAAACAGGAAGCTCGAATCTTTGTCTCTCTTACGCGATTAGATTTCTCTCAGATTTTCTTGTTGGAATGAAAATGTGTCAGATTCCGCCCTTTTTATATGGGGGAGGTGTCGAGACAAGTGAAGAAGAAAATCTTCTAACATTTTCGAGATTATTCTCGTGCCTCCAACGGCCGAACTCTCTGGATTTTTCGTACCACGTGTAAGATGTTTCTGTCGTCCACGTGTAACGTTTCGTTAATGTAGTTGGAATTGGGTTGGGTTCGTCTGCAGTAGTTTCTATTTTAGTTATTGTGAATGGACAGCTGGCGGGTAGTAAGACAATCAAGAATTCAAGATGTAGGAATGTTTGAGATTTTGAGAGCGGAATTATTTAAGTTCCTTGTTCTTTGCAATGTAAGGCAGTTATGAGGCGATTTTTAATTGGCTGTAATCTGGTTGAATGTACGGGCTCAAAATTTAACTGATTCCAGAGAAGTGTGCCCCCATCTAGAATATACGACATTCTAGATTTCGATGACGTGTCTCTACTAGAATTTTCAATTTTCTCATTGGAGCTGTACCCGGGTTCAAGTTAAACCAATCTCTTCTTAATATTAGATGGATAATGGATTGAAGTTTACTATAGATGAATAAATAAATAATTTATTACAACCCCCTCTTTTTTTTTTTTTAATTTGTTCAGATAACTAACACACACCACCAGAAAATTATTTCACTAACATTACATAAAAAATTAGAGTATGGCCATAAAAAATATTTTTCGTGAATTACTTAGTCCTGGTGTGGACAGTCAATTTTTGATCGGACGAAAGAGGAGATTTAGTTTGGTGTGCATAAGTTACCCAGGATACCTCTTACCGCAATATCAAAAAAATAAATATATTTTTTTAAGGTGACATCATTAACCGCACATCAAGTTAAGAAATAAAAATGAAAAAAATAGTGGTTTCCTTCTCATTGTGTTGTGATTGGTTCCATTAGGCTTGGCTTAGGATCTCTCTCCTTTTCTTGTAATAAAAATTAATTTTGCTATATCAGCATTAGAAAATTGAATTTGAACCAACTATATTAAAATTCAAAATTTATTTCATTAACTTTGTATCAACTTGAGCTATTTTTTTAATACATTTAACGCATCATCAAATGGTAAGTCCCAAAATAATTAGTTCACTCTTACTTTCACTTTCTTAATACAGTTTTACCGTGAACCTAACAAATTAACTCTATACAACAATTATGAACTTAAGTCGAGCCCAATTTCATGACTACCTGTAGGCTTAGAAATTGATCGGATGATTTCATTTGAATCCCATAGCTCTAGATCTAATTTAAGAAGAATTTATCTCAATCATATAAATGAATCAAAATGGTAATTTCAATAATAAGAATTAATCTCAAATTAAGCAAAATTATATTAGGGTGGTTATCATCAATATCTACTCTTGATTTTGCATTATTTTGCTGCATCCATCAAAGTTCTCTCTCAAATCAATTATTTTAGATGAGACAAATTTGATACTATTCCTAAGTTTTGATGTAAAAAAATTCGCCCAATAGTACGTAATTGGTTTTCACACACAATAAACTGCAAAAAAATAGAAGTGAGATCCACTGGCAGGGTGCCAGCGGGAACTCTCCGACGATCAAGTGAGTAAAATGACCTTGTAAGCTTCATGAGAGAATATATATATATATATCTATATATATAACCCAGAGATGAGAGAGTCTGGAACTGTTTTTTATTGCTTCTACAAAGTGTAATTGCGGAAAACAAATGTGAGCACACAAGGAGTTCTGTTCCCTTATATATTTGCATAGATGAGCTAAGAAAAAGTTAAAACTATGCTATTTATGTAATTATCTCTCTTGAAAGTCTCTGTGTACTCCTTGTTCCTTTACAACAAGTGTGTTTTTCATTTTCATTTTCATTTTTTTTTTTTCTTTTTGGTTAATGAGGAAAGGAGAATAACAATTAGTCAATCAGTCGATCCTCATTCATAAAGAATAAAACTCAAAAGTTCGTACCATAAAAGGAGAGACATGAGTGATTTTTGTACTTATTTTTTTGGGCTAAGGGAAAGCTCGATTGGACTCTTGTGAGTTGTATACGAGGAATCTTGTGAGTTGTATACGAGGATAGCCGTCTCCCTTTGCTTAAATTTCTTAACTTCAGTAGATATAGTATTCGATCTCAAGTATCTCATATAATGACATAGTTTTTAAGAAGTCTAGTAAGCACTTTCGATTTTTATTTTTATTTTTTTTTTGTGATTTTTGGGTTAGATAATTTTGCTAATTATAAGCGAGTAGATGATTTTCAAGTCTACTTTCAAGCAATGAATATATCAAATGACTAAA
>JAESVK010001078.1:499738-517147 GCA_017140935.1 Hamamelis virginiana
TGATTTTCAAGTCTACTTTCAAGCAATGAATATATCAAATGACTAAAAAAATACAAGACATGTCTCTTACTCAGATGTGTCGAACATGTCGGTGTTATGTTCACATGTCATACTCCCAATATAGCTTCGCACCACATTATTTGAGCTAATATGGTGGGAACTTTCCCATATGGCAAACAAGTGCTTAGAAATTATGCTTAATTTCATAATTTTAGGCATATAAATGCAAGGAAAAATTATTTAAAAGTCTTTCGATTTAGAACTTTTATACCGTAAGATCCAATTTTATATTGACATCCCTGAGATTTTCAAATTATTTTTTTATTTGTCATGTTAAAAAGTCTATAAACCTAGTGATATAAAAGGCTCACGTCAGGAAATTTTGGGTATGCAACCCTATTATAATTGGCTCGAGTTGTAGTAACTTGTAGCAACCCTATTATAATTAGAGCCGTTATCGGATAAGAAAATTTGCTGAATTTCAAATTTTAGGCATATAAATATAGAGAAAAATTATTAAAAACTTTTGTATTTAGAGTTTTATATTATAAGATCCAATTTTATACCATGAGATCCTGGATATTTTCAAATTCTTATATCTAGTTGTTATGTTAAAAAGATCCTTAAACAACCTAGTAGTATAAAAGGCTTTGTAAAAAACTCATGGGTATATATAATCCTATATATAATTGGTTTTGACTTATAGTAACTTGTGGTTACTACTGCATTGGAGGTGATGTGGTAAATATTGTCCTAGCCCTAGCTCTAGCTCCACTGCATTAATCAACCATAGATTTATGATTCATCAATGGAAGTCAAGCTATGGACAGTTGTACCTAACAATCTACATGATTTTGGGGTGGGGGCTTGTCCTCTTTAACTATAGACCTCACCCAATCCCTAATGCTCACCACCCCACATTCTCCCTCCTTCCCTCCCTTTTTTCATAATCCCTAATGCTTAATTGGAAAATAATCTTGTTAGGATTTGCTAAATTTATTTTATAACCGTTAGATTTCAGTCACGGAGTAAGATCTAAAAAGCCATGTAGTGTTTGGTGAAAGTTAGCAAATGCTGACACGATCATTACTCTGCTTAATCAATCAAATTTTTAATATGTGCTTGTAAATAAAATATTTTAGGACTTGTTTGAATAATGCATAGCAACCGTATTGTTCCATTATGTTTTGCATCATTGTGAATATGAAAATTGAAAGAACTACAATCTATCATCACAAAATAATAGTAAAATCTCGAAATAACAAGATTTCATGAATTTCTGAAGTTAATCATCGACTATCAATTATGATGATTGCTCCAATATATGGATCCATTCAAGATGACATATTTATACCTTTAATTTTATGTAAATTGCGATTAAGCCATTCAATTTAATTATGAACAATATAATAATGAGCCTTAGTTATACATATAGTATTATGTTTTCCATTAATTTATTATATCGTCGGATTGAGCTTAACAATTTTAAACTTTAAGACAAAGCCCAAAATAAATATAATATAATAAATAAATAAAAAAACAAAGCAAAACAAATCTCCAATAAAAATAAATAAATAAATAAATTGTTAGCTCTAAGAGCTACATAGCAAATATCTAAATCTAGCAAATGAAAGATGAGTTGGGCTAATTTTTATTTTACAATTGTTTGATAAGTTTTTTTTTTAATAAATATGTTTAATATTGTATAATAAAAAAATAAAGCATAAATATAAATTTATTTTAGGGCATTCTCTCACCTCTCAGATTCTCTCTCTAGGCTAAAGTCTAACTCTGTTTCGGAACTGATTTTATCTTCCTTCTTCTTCAGCTTCCAGCGAACTACCAGGTATATCTCTCTCTCTCTCTCTCTCTCTCTCATACACACACACACAACCCTCCCAATCGGCATCATGTAGTTACTTATTGGGTTTTGAATATTTTAGGGTTTCAGAAAATCCCAAATTCGTAAGCTTTCACTTCGGTTTGTTTAATCGAAGATATGGGAAAAGCGAAGAAAGCTCCTAAGTTTGCAGTCATGAAGAAGCTCGTTACCAAGAAAACACTTAAAAAGTAAGCTTTGTGTATATTCTGTATTTGATTTTCTTAAATCCATTTTCTTTTAATTTTCTTTTAATTTTTCTGTTGTTTGTTTTGATTTTTGGTATTCAGACACAAAGAAGACGTTTTGAACCCCAACAAAAGAGATCTCCACAAGGAAAAACTCCCCAGAAATGTGTAAGCCCCTCTCTGTAAAATGATTTAGAAATATCCTTTATTTTTTCCAAACATAAGATACACATATATGCATGTATGTATGTATGTGAGTGGTATATCTATGCTTCTGTTTTTGTGATGCAGGCCAAATGTTTCTTCAGCGCTTTTCTTCAAACACAATACTGCGTTGGGACCACCATATCGGGTTTTAGTAGATACTAATTTTATCAATTTCTCTATCCAAAACAAAGTGAGTGCTTATTTTATGTCATTACAACTGCATTCATCAATAATTGGGTTTTTGATTCACTAAAGCAAAAATTATTTGTTGTGAAATATTTAGAATTTTATGTTAGAAAATCTGGGTTTTTTTTGTTGAAAATAGCTAGGAAAAGTAAAGGAAAATGATTAAAATACTTCAGAGTGGAATACATTTTTAAGCAATATCAAGCATTTTCCTTTTCCTCTCGCTCCTACATTAGATGAAAAACTAGTTATAATATTTTGGGAAAAATAGATGTTTTTCATTGGTTAAAATTTACTTGATTATTTGTTTTACCATTATCATTATTAAGAAGCAACCATATTATGACTAATTGTAACAATTTTTTCTTTGTTTTTTTGAATGGCGATTGATATGGATTCTTACTTGTACTGTAGTTGGATCTGGAGAAAGGAATGATGGATTGCTTATATGCAAAATGTGAGTTTCGAAATCATTGTTCGTCTATATGTAAATCAATATTCTTTGTTGTTTGTTTATTCCTCTAATGTCAATATTGGTCTTCATTTCTTATGGTCCATTCAATCATAAATTTATGTGTCAATGTTGGTCTTCATTTCTTATGGTCCATTCAATCGTAAATTTATGTTTTGATTATTTACTCATATTGCTCTCTTCGTATAAAGGCACCCCTTGTATTACGGATTGCGTGATGGCAGAACTCGAGAAGTTAGGTCAGAAATACCGTGTAGCTTTGAGGTATGTTCTCCTTGTGTTTTATTAACTCTGTACTATCTCCTTAGAAGAATTCTTTATATTAGTATGAAACCTATTTGTTTTTTTGTGTGTGTGTGAAATAAAATAAAACCTAGGGGAAAATACATTTGGCCTTTAAACTATTACTCTGTTATAGATTGGCCCCCTATAGTTTTAATGGCAACACATTGCCCCCTTATAATTTCAAAATGTGACAAATAACACCCATGCGTCCGTTGATAGCAGTGGAACAAACAAATAATGGTTGACAGATTTATTCCTGATTGCAAAAATCAGATTTTCTATCACTATGTCTATCCCCCTATAATTTCACTCTTAATTCTCCATTACTAAGCTCTTATTGATGAGTTTCACTCTTAATTCTCCTTTACTAGAATCTTATTGATGGCTGTCAACTAGAAATAGGTGTGTCAACCATTATTTCTCTGTTTCACTGCCGATCAACAGACGTAAGGGTGTTATTTGTCACATTTTGAAACCATAGGGTAGCAATGTGTTGCAATTAAAACCATAGGGGGGTAATGTGTAACACAGTGATAGTCCAAGGGAGCAACATGTATTTTCCCCTAAAATCTACTATTTTTGGTTAAGTATAGATACAAAACTCAACTCAGCTTAACTTAACAAATCTTTGATTCCAACTATATAGGATTGGATACGTGAGTCATTTTTCTTGATTTAGCTTTATCAAGGGGTTATACCCTCTGTAAATCTTCAGCACTCATTTCTTCTCTCACAACCTCTGACCATGTTATTTCAGGAATTTTTTTTTTTTTTTTTTTTTAAGGACATTCGACTTGAATCACGTATCTCTTTCATATTCGTACATTCTTAGGTCTTCGTAGCATATGAGCAAATCATGCATAATCGATTATTTGTTTTTCATATTCATTTCTGCTGTGGAAAATGCTTTATTATTTCCTCTTTACAGTTTGTTCTTTTTACTAGGATTTTTATGATGAATAATTCCTTTTGTACTCCGGACTGGTGAAATTTTTCTAGTTTTTGCTTTGGAGTAGTGATTTGAGTCTTTAATTTTTCCTCTCTCTCTGTGGCAGGATTGCAAAAGATCCTAGATTTGAAAGACTACCCTGTACTCATAAGGGAACCTATGCTGATGACTGTATTGTTGATAGAGTTACTCAGGTATGATTTGAATTCAATCTATGCTCTGCAATTTTCTCTCAAGAATTAGCCACAATTCAAAATACATCAGTTTTTCATTTGTACAATGACATTGCAACTGATAATATAATGTAATCTATAAAGCAACTGTATATTCTGATTCCATATCAAAAGTATGAAATGTAATCTATAAAGTATTTAGATCATTGAGATTGAACTTTATATTCTGAGTCATAAAAAAGAAGAGTAACAGATCAGTATCAATTAATTGGGGCAGTGATGTTCTTCCCTCTTCAAAGCTAGTGGGTTGGGATACTCCAGTGGAGCAGAAATTTTTAACCATTATTGAGGTCTTAGAGAAGCTAAATCTATAAACTTCTACGGGATTGTAGTTGTAGGAGATTCAGCAACAGTAATATGTTGAAGCGGTAATGCCTCTAAACGACAGTGGAAATATTTATATTATATCAGGATGATCCTTGATCTTGGTAGAGGCTTGGAGGTTTGATTCTCTTGAATGCTTGGAACTGCTAATGTGGCAGCTGGCTTATTGGTCAAGGAGTCTGTCTGCTTTGAAAACTTTTGTGGATCATTCTCTTCAATGTAGCTAGAATTGTATTTTGGGTCGACTACTATTGTCATTATCCATCTTTAATTCTTTACTCTTTCTGTTGTCTTCTCTTTTCACTGCCATGGTTTTCTTTGTTGCTGCTCAAGGTAAGATGATTACGTCATCTGCAAACAAAAGATGGTTGAATGAGGGGCAGTTCCTTGAATTTTGTATGCATTAAATTCCCTAAGAAAGATAGAAGCTCACATAGAATAGATAATAAGGAAGGTAGGGTATTCCCCCTGTCTTGATCCCCACGGCAGTCAAAAAGAGTCCCACTCTCCACCATTGGTGGGGACTGAAGAAAAGCTAGTCATTATGCATTGGAAAATCCAGTCAATACTTCCTCAATGACTAAACACTTCATCTTGAATGTGAAACTCCACTCTATATATCCATGTCAACTTATAGCTATTAATGCCTGTTTGCTTTGCTGCATTGACACAGTGCATTATTCCTTGTCATAAAATTTTGAGCTGCATTCCTTCCTGGTATGATGGCTGTGTGTTTAAGGGCTATTATCTTGAGAGATTACTTCAACTTTAACATAAAAGTATAAAACTCCACTCTGCGCTGTCATAGGCTTTATCCATAATGACTTACATGGCTATTAATACCTCTTTGCTTTGTTGCTGCCTCATCCAGTGCATTATTTCTTTAGCTATAAAATTTTCAGCTATTTTCCTTGCCAGTATGAAGGCTGTGTGGTTAGAGGTTAACATCTTGTGGAAGAGAGGTTGACATTATTGGCTATGATCTTGGTCCTTGGATATTACTTGGAAACTAAATTACATAAACTTTATAGGGATAATCGTTTGCTGAACTTTCTTCACTAACACTCAGATAAGCTTTTACAGCCTTAATAAAAGATATGCTCTTTTAGTGTTACAGTAAACTTTAGAGAATTAAACTGACATACAATCAAACCCTGGAGCCTTCTGAGAAGGCATTTGGGAGTTACTGTTTGTTTTGAGGTATTATGGTGGATGATTGTCCTTTTTCTCCTTAACTTCTAAGAATATAAGCAATTAAGCATATATCCTTGGATTTCAAAGTTTTATTTGTTGCATTAGTTGGATGTGTTTTTGGTATGGTTTGTCGTCTTCTTTTTCCTTTTCCTTTCCCCATTACTAGCCTAGTTATCAGCCGAAACATTCATTGAATCCTGGGGTCTGTGAAGACAAATGTCATTGTCATTGTTTGGATCACTCTCTTGTGTATCTTTAGTATTCTTTCATTGAAACTTAAATGAACCGTTTTGTTGAAAACAGCATAAATGCTACATTGTTGCGACATGTGATCGAGACTTGAAGCGAAGGATCCGTAAGGTATGATTGATAAATAATAGATTAGCACTGCATTATGTGAAATTGGACTCTGATATATGTATTTGCTTGTATCTGAAGGTCCCAGGTGTGCCAATTATGTACATTACTCAACATAAGTATTCAATTGAGCGGTTGCCTGAAGCAACACTTGGTGGAGGTAAATATCACTTTTTTGGGAAAATATTGTTCTTGGACTGAAAGTTCATATAGATTGATAGGGTTGGGGGCACTTTTGAAATCAATGAGATAATTATGAACATTTGTTTTTAAAATGAAATGAATAAGTGATAAGCAACATCAGTCTGTATGGACTTTCCTTTTGTACAAGATTGTTTTTTCCCCCCAATTCTAATTCTTTTCCCCTTTTGTTTTTCTGAGACACTTGCATGGTATGTTTGTGATACAGCTCCAAGAATTTGATTTCAAGAGTAGGATCTTTCGACAAAGGAAGACTTTGGTTTCTACTAAGCTAAGTCCAACTTCATGATGAACCCTTCAAATCCATTGATAAGTGGGAGGTCCTTGAAGCTATACTAATTCTCATGTCAAGATTGGAAAATTTTGGTTGAATTTTTTCGATCCTTTAAAATGAAAAAGAAAATGTAATTCTATATAGTCATATGAATATTGACATTTTGCCTCATGTATTTCCAAGTTTTCATATTATTTTCTTATAGATCAGTTATACATCATCAAAACCCGGATCCACACAGCTACTTGAACTGGTTGCTTGTGTACTGTTATGAGCTGTTTAATAGCAACCCAGAGAGTCACTAAAACTTCCAGTTGATTTGCACGATTCAATGGCTGAATCATGCAACCAACCGGACTGGTTGCAGAATCATCATTTAGTGTCCTATTGAACTGGCTTGAATAGATCTCCAAGTCTCAGATTCCTGAGCTGGCTAGCTAACGTGCGAGCCTTCTTTAACTACATTTTTAAACATGGCTCAACTTTTTAATACTTGCTGACCCTGTTCTATGCTGGAGAAGAAATGCATCATATATGGCTACTCGAAATTTACCAAAAGTTTGCTGCTATATGAACCAAAATTTATTCTCACCAGTATATTACTATTGATGGACTGGCATTGGGTTGTAAACTTTAATTCCCATTAAAGTTTCCTCCGCATTGAACTTTAAAACTTCTAGGTTATTTTTGGATTCTTTTTTTTCCTTTTATTTTCTCGACTTTTCTAAGTTCCAATCGGAGGCTTAAGGTCATGATTCCAAGCACTGTATGCAAAGTTTCAATACACGAAAAAACATTGTAACTTGTAAACCCAATAATGTACAAAATAAATAAAATAAAAGGTAAATTTAGTAATGTACAACATCCTTCCAAAAATTACATATGCTCAAACCCTAAAATGTAGAAAAATAAATAAAATAGGAGGTAATTCCGGTAATGTACAACATTCTTCGGAAAGTTACAGATCCTTCAACCCATGAATTTAGTGAACAGTGTAGTTACACCTTGTACCCAAAAAAATAAACCAAATTAAAATAAAATACAACCTAGTGTTTGGAAGGCAGTAAAATCTCTACTTCTCCCCTTTCCTCTTTGTAACCTGAAAATCCCATCTTCCAAAAAATAAAAAATAAAAATGAAAAAAAAAAAAAATACTAGTATACATTCAAGCATTCATCAGCACCAATGACCCCGACAAAAATACACAAAAAGAAAAAAGAATGATCAAATTAGACTACAAGGAAAACCCCACAAGAACAATTCTATCTCATGACCCTTACCTTGACCATCGTTGAGTTTGAATTTTCAATTTCCTCCGGTGGGGGCTTCACATACTTTCCTATAGTTTTTTGGTGTGTTCGTTTCTTCATCCTAGAAATTTTATCCTTGCTTTGTTGCCTCCTGTGCTCTTTCTGCTGGTGCCGTAGATTCCTCTCCCTTTCATACACCCCATGCCAAAATACCTCACCCGTTTGAGGCCATAACCACCGTCTCCTCGGGCGGTCAGAATCATACTCCTCGGCCAAGTCCTCATCCATGCTCTTCAAGGTGGTGTATGAGAACCATTTCACCCAAATATGACCTCTCCGACTCTTCAACTTGTGGTGTTCCTCCATCATGCCGGTCTCAGGGTGTATGTATACCATCCGCCTTGCACTGTGGTATGCCCAGACATTTACTAGTAGCTCAAGCACCCGAGAGTAGCAATGCTTGTCCTGCACAATGTAGTATCACTATTGTAATTTCGATGTATAATTAAATGACAGCGCAAGTAATTAACAGAAAAAGGTAAGAAATAATATATATCCCATTTCGCTTCTCATAACATTTGAAGTTTTATGTGTGTGTATCAGTTAGGCCATAAATATAAAAATATTTATAATAGTTGGGCCAACATAATAAGCCATAAACATAGCCCAAAAGTAAATTAGTTAGTCTAAGTTCATTAGATAAGTGGCTGCTTTGGTCCATAACTCTCCTAGCAAGTAGAAATGACTAAGTCAATTGCTTGAGTCATATGAGGAGTTGGAAACCAAACGTGGATAGGAAATTGCCTATTTTTATGGAACTCATGGCATGGAAATAGGATACCATCAGAAAATTGGATAGCAAGTAACGTAGAGTGTAGTTGGTTGCTAGACTTCATGGGATACATGTCACAAAATTGCAAGACTTATCAGATGATTGGGCATCAAGCAACAGAACATTGGAGAGCAAGCAAAGTTCTGGCAATTTTCTCTATAAATAGCAGAAGGCGGCTTCAAGGAAAGATCACTCAAAGTCACCACCAAAACTACTGCTAGTTTTTCCAGTTATCTAGTTTAGCTAGCTTTCAATTCTTGTATTGCTTTTCATTTCATAGTTGTAACAGCATTTGTTTCCTTTCAATGGTAATTTATTTTAGCCTGTCATTCCAAGTAAGCAAAACTTACCTTGGATAAACTCAGGTAACAATGCCCATTTTGATGGTGCTCACTGTACATCTGAGAATCCAAAGCATCCACAAACATTCTGCACATGAACCGGCATCCAAATCAGTAGTTTGACAACGGACTCTCAACAACTAATCCTCTCAGGAGAAGAAATTTGCTTAGATTGCTCATACATACACATTCTGAATTGCAGTCTCCCTACCTCGAAAACATTACGAACTCTAGGAAGGACCTGGTTGGCAAAGCCCAGCTGTGCATGACAGACCATGTGCCTCCGTCAAGAGGCATGGGTGGCAAAGTATCCATATCATGCTCTATGCCATACATCTTTTTAAGAGCCTCAGAAAATGCAAACCTTCAATTAAGCAGGACACAGAAAATCAGGTTAACGATCCAAATGCAAAAAAAACAATGGCCCAATGGACAAATTGGGTGAGAATGGTTAATTCAGTTGATGGATTGGAAGGTCGTACTTGCAATTTCCAGCATTTATTGCATCACAGAATGACCAAAAATCCTGCTGCAAAGGGTTTCTTAAATCCAAGTCCATGCGAACCCAAAAGAAGAGTGTGTCCCCATACCTTCGTGCTTGGATAGCATCCAACAATGCATTTTCAGCAATCTTAGACAATGATGCCTGTTTAAGCCCCCACATAGATGTAAAGGAACAGTATTAGCAGCGCAGACACAAATTTTTTATTTTAGATGGATTAAGGTGCACCTGATGCAAAGTTGCATCAAGTGACCTCTATTGGGGCAACTGCATAGCAAAATTCGAAAAACCGACCGTTAGATTAGAATCCCCTCTTATGAATGTCATGTTTACAAAAAATCATGGTGATCCAACAGTCGGTTTTTTTAAAAAATGTCAAAATGAGAAACTGTGATTTTTGTTCTTCAAAATGTCACCATTGATCCAACGATCGGTTTTTTATATTAGCATCTCTCTCTCTCTCTCTCTCTCTCTCTCTATATATATATATATATAGACACACACACACACACACACACTTTAATTCAGTACGCTCTAGCCCCAAGAACACTCGTAAAACTGGATGTTTAGTATGTCTATGATAACATAATCTCCATTTAACCTTGCTGGTTCACTTTGGGAAGGGTTCCTTTGATTTTTACAACTTGATTGCTTCAAGGTTCTCTTATCTTTTGGTTTATAAAAATTACTTTTCTGGAAAAGAGATTATGAGAAAATGTGAATAATTATGAGATTCTAGTCATTTACATGAACATAATTTTCCATCAATTTGACCTTTTATCATAAATACAAATCACATATCATGAAACTTATTGCACTGGGTGTCCTAATTAGTCCAGTATAGTGGGCCCTTTAAGACATTATTTCAAAACTAATGTGACTTGTCACTGGGTTTTACTCACCATTTGTCTTCACATGGCAAATGAAAGGATGTGATAAATCATTTATTTTGTAGAAAAAAAAATTCAGGATAAACTGTAGGTGAATAAGATCTTGAAAGCCAGAGAAGTTAAATGGTGTAGCATAGCATTACTCTAGTTTCAATGATCACAGGGCCTACTAACACAGACCAATGGGTATACCATGGCATGCCATGCATCATCACCCTGCATCATAGATTCCACACTGCATCAAATGAACCTGGTTGAACTTAGAATTCCAAAAAATATCAACCTGACCGACCCAAAAAGACAGGATTGACTGATGGATGATCTAATGGTCTTTCAAAAAAATTTAGAAAAAATATCCATTTCCGGGCACGAAACATATATAGGTAATAAGCCATTAAACCTTGGGATAAATGCAGAACACATACCTTCCTTGCTGTTGTTCTCCATGATTGGAATCCTATCCAAGCATTCTTGTGCACACGGTCAATCCGATTAGCTATTGCGAAAAATGCTCCATATTCACCAAGGGTATCCCGGTAGTAAGGGTTGTTAAGAAGCGGAAGCCGAGAAGGTGCATCAACATCATCTGCTCCTCGTCTTCGACCTTTGGTGGACTACAAACATCCAGTCCATGTATCCACATCAGATTGAAGAAAACGAATTGCTTCATTTACCCATGAACTCTTAAGGAATACAAGTACAATAACTACCAAGAGAAAATCTAAGGTCTGATCATACCACAAGGGTCATTACAGTAAAAATAGCAGATGAATGCCCTCATATAGATACATTGTTCATTAATAGTATGTTATTCACATGTTTTATATTGAGTTTGAATGTGGCTATGAAGACTTCAAATTTCTTTTTCGTAACTGCTCGGTTTTTTACAGTATGGAGTGCAGAAATCACCACAAACTTCATGTATTGCTAACTTCAAAATTTCATTTACCACCTTGTCTCAACTATTTAGGGCATAAACAGAAAGAACACCTATTCACACAATAAACATAAAAAATTAATATCTCCTACAATTCACACCATGCATTAGTTTCCCCCATGTCTTTTTGTCAGACATGGTTAACAATATCGAATGCACAACAATCAATAAACTAAAAAAAAAAAAAATCTAAAGTATCCAGTAGCATAAGAAAAAGATGATCCAGTATTCATAGCGTACCATTTTCATATACAGTACCATAATATTGGAGGATTCTTAAATAAAATAAAAGTATATTATTCAGTCAAGCATAATATTGATAAGTTGAGGATACAGAGATAACCCCATGTTTAATAACTCACCAGCCCAATTCCTCGATAGAGTGAAGTAAGGTGCAAAAAAGGCCAAGATCCTTCCCCAATGTAGGGTTCATAGATGCATAGTGGTTGACCAGTCCTCTCAAGCTCCCCATCATCTCTTTCATGCAGATCATTCTTAGACCGGTCCGCTCTTTTGGCACTTCGATATACTTCCTCCCATGTTCCCCGAGGTTGATCAGTTCTGTCCTTCAACTACGTAAATATCCACAAAATATTGATTTTACACAAAGAATAAGCACGAGGAAGGAAATTGCCAGAAATTGTGCAATCAAAATCTATAAAATACAGATTTCTGCCTCCATATCTCTTACCTCTTCTTCTTCTCTTCTTTTTCTTTTATTCGCTATCACATTACGTTTTTCTTCCTCCCAAATACTATATAAAAATGCTTCATCAGTAGCAGTTATGGCACCAGAACTCTCAATTTGAGTATGGTTCCCCTGCTCAATCTTGTCCAAGAATCTATTGCTTCTCAGAGTTCTATTTACGTATGTTGAATCTGCGATTACTTCGAAGAGATGCCATTGCCATTTTTCCTTTAATTTCGGAGGAATATTTGAAGGAGCTTTAGGAGGCGCAACTTCCGATGGGAGCCTGAGAACATTTTCAACTAGAGAAGCATATCCTTCAACAGTTTCCAAAACCATCAGGTTCCTAGCAGTACCTTTTCCAATTGTTGCAATATCACGAGCTAGAGGGGACAGTTTTCCTTTTGAAACCACTTGTAACATGATCTGTGTCAGAACCCTAATATCCTCCTTTGGAAAGAGATAACCATTCACCCTGTCATCAACCTAATTGTTATTACCAATGTGGTCAGTAGTTTGCTCGAAATACATAAAAACAGCAACAAACCAAAAATTTCTTATATTATTATTTTGATTAAGAACAAACCAAAAAATTCAACTATTTAAATAACATAAATCATCCATGAATAGGCAACACCTATTAGAGATTAAAAGTCACATTTTAGTTAGTTCTTGTCTGTGAGATCCCTTAGGCGAAATGTCCACACCTGCCAGATAGTCTCAGCCATTCGGGTTTAAAGGCTCAAATAAGCAATTTTAGTTATAAAGTAAAAGTGGGATCTGACAATACCTTTTTCTAGAGTTTCCAAGTTTATTGATTTCAATAAGATTCACCAAATGTAAAATATTAATTTTTGAATGAAATTAGGAGATGATAAGACCTTTTCTCAGATTTTACTATAAGACTGATTGAAGAAAAAATGTTATGAAACGAATATAAGGCGGGTGCTTGCTTTATGGCACAATTGTTAAGCAATCAATAAACGTGTCCATAAAATGAGCATACCTGAAATGAGGATGTTGAAGTAAATATGTGGCAAGACAAAAGAAGAATACAGATAGAGATGATTGCATTCATGAGAGGCTAGTACAGTCGTAAGGAGGAGCAGCTTGGTTCCTTTTGAAAGAGCTACAAGGGCAGGAGGAGAGCCAAAAAGAACAAGGGTCAAGGCTGTGAAGAAGACATGATGGCATATGTTTGAACATAAGATGTGGCCCTAAATAGAGATGGATGGCAAAAAGAATTCAAGTAGCTAATACCAAGTAATTGGAATTTGTTGAGTTAACTTTCCCAAGCTCCTCTCGACTTACGAAACATTTGTTGTCCATTACAATTATATTTTGTTACTGATTTACACACACACACACACACACACACACACATATATATATACACACAAGTCTATAGTGGGGTGTGAAGAGAGCAGGATATAGAAGCATACATATTTCCTGATCATGAAAAGATCTGGAGCCACAATTGGTTTCCCAAAGCACATGGCTTTTATCAAAACATCTGGAAATGATTGCTCTTCAAGGAAGGATCCATATACCACAAGATCAGCAGTGCTTAGGACACTTTCTGCATCCCTATCGAAAGCAATGTGCTTCACGATGCCCCTCGGATATCTCAAGTTAAGAGCAATGGCCTATAGAATAAAGATGAATATTATAAGAGTTAACCAATGAGAAGCTCAGAATAGTTAAAGTCCTCGAACAAATTGAAACAAAATCCGCAGATATGTAAGTAAGCTATACCTCCACAGCCACACTGTAGTTACTAGTTGAATCCCCCCTTAAAATAATGATTTTGAGATGAGAATTGGAACTATTATCAAGGGGGAATTCCACAAAAAGCGGATATAAAGCCTGTAGAATGAGGGAATGCTCCAACCACAAACCTCTATACAAAAACTGACTTCCTACAATAGCGATAACAAAATCATCAGGGTCATAGCCCATCTTTTTATGTAGATTATCTTTGTATAGGGCCATGAAATTATCTGCTTCCCATGCTTCAATTGGAGAACCCGGAATAACGAAGTAGTTTCCAGCATCAAATGTGGAGTAAATCATCTGAGAAAAGTACAGAAAGAGATCAGAACATTAGAATGAAGGACCAACTTCAGCACCAATCATAAAAGCAAGAGTTCAGAGAAGGTAACGATAATAGTATACAAAAGATATGAGGAGTTGCAATAGGCTCAGATTTTCATAATTAGGGCACTCTCTCCAAAAAATGAACATGATCAGATGGTTGTCACCAATTTGCAAGCAATTTTCCACATTAAAAAAAGAGGAATATTATCATCCTCCAATCTTGTCAATTCTTTTTAAAAAAAAATTAAAATTGAGGAGCACTTTTAAGGCATATGAAAAAATATATTCCATTGACACCCTTGTGCACTATCCTAATATAACATTAATTAAAAGGCAACTACAGTCTACAAGAACAAAACATTTATAATAATATTACCGGCAGCACATAGTTTGGGAAGACAACAACAGTCGCATGATTGAAGATTTTTTTCCAACCATTTAAAAGCCCAATCTGGCCGCTTGAATTGTATTGTCTTAAACGAGTAGCAAGTGTTCTTTCATGGATGGTCCATATAAGAGGTAAAGCCTTGAATGGTTCCTGCATAAAACTGTACCAAATACATGAAGCAAACTAGTCTTTAAATCAGCACACGCATTGCAAATGTAGCATAGTTAGAAGATTCCACATAGAAATGAAGAAAATATAAATAAATAAATAAAGCAACCAAAACAGAAACTTTCACAAGGATCATTATTTGAGTAACTATATCCAACAGCAAAAGGATTAAGAGTTTTCATGCATATAATACAAATGAGAATGATCCCAGGCATACAGGTATTAGACCTGCCAAGATAATAGAGATATCCAGGAGCTCACTCTCTCCAACAGAGACATACTCACTATGTAACTACCCTCGCAAAAGCAACAGTTCTTTCTCAAAGAGTTGTTACACCAAGAGTTTTCTCTTACTATGAGCCGCATGGAGAATGCTCTCACTCCATAATCCACACTCTCTTTAAAAAGGTGCTAATATACCAAGAATCCACTAATGTTGGAGACACGACTTCATTTGGAACACGCAATACATAAAGGCCCACTCGCGACCCGACAATCCATTTTTTCCTGACCCAACTGAGTTTTGTGCACATTGTCCGACTTAGTCGGCACATCTTGTTTTAGGGTTCTATAAAAGGGGCATTTTGAGGGTTTTTCTATTGTATTATTAAAAAAATATATGGGTTTCTTGAGAGCCGCATTGTAATCTTCTCCATTTATAGTGAACTTTTCTCACCGTCTTCGCTCATGGATTTAAGCTTTACGTCGAACCACGTAAATCATTGTCTACTTTGCGCATTTGATTGATTTTCTTTGTCCTATTTTTCTTGCTTCTATTTTATTTTAATTCGAATTCCTAAACCTAGATGGTGTTCTTATAACAAACCTTCTTTATTATCTCACGCCAACTACCTCCCAAGTCCAAACTAAGTGCTCTTCTATCGAAAATTCAATTCTTTAGTATTAATGTTTAACCATACTTGATTGTCAAATGATATTAATGAATATCTTGTTAGAAAATTACGCTGTGGATATAAAATTTTCTATTTTAATTTCAATATAAATATATAAATTTAAGCTAATCAAAACAATTAACAATGAATAAATTATTTGTTATAAGAAATATATGAAGAGGTAAAAAAAAAAAATTTAGGCTTGTGAGAAGGTATGTGATGACATGTTGAAGGTATGTGATGACATGTTTTCTTAAAGATACTATCACCTCCCTACATACAAGTGGTGGCGGTTGACAATGCCTCCAGAGATACAACCACAATAAGCTCACGGCTAAGCCTTCTAATAAGTATGTCCAATAGAAGACAATAGGACCCGTACATGATTATATTGCCAAAAGGTAATCAGAAAAAATATATATATGAGAGGAATAATGGAGTAGAATGTATGTAGGTAAGAAAATAATTTTTTGATAATTCTGCTAACTAGGAGAAGGGATATATATATATAGGCTCCCAAAACTAGCCGTTAGTGGTTGATAAAAGTCCAAATGGCTAGTAGCATAAAATCCTATGGAGGTAAGGCTTTTAATAGCCCAAGCATAAATGACAAGTATCAGCCATATTAATTGCATAAGAAGAATATATTAGAAACCAACCATCGAATCACTGTGATTTTTGGCATGCATGACATGCATAAGAAGAATATCTAATACAACAATTAGTTTTTCAAAATACTTATTCCACATTGACTAAAAACCCAGGTTCTCACATAAACTTATTAGTGCACGTACCCATGAGAAAATTACTATATATATATATATATATATATATATATATATAGAGAGAGAGAGAGAGAGAGAGAGAGAGATGATCCATTAAGGTCCGGACCTTAAGCTTAATTTAAGGTCCACTTTTCACTAGGATTGGTATTTTGAAAAACCGACCGTTGGATTAGATAATCTTCTAATGTATGTCATGTTTGCCAAAAATCACAGTGACCAACGGTCGGTTTTCAAGATACGGACTGTTAAATAGTTGTTATAGCATCCAATGGTAAATATTGTAAGAGTATTTCACGGACTGTATTTTGAAAACCGATTGTTGGATCACTATAATTTTTGACAGGCATAACATACATAAGAAGATTATCTAATCCAACGGCTGTTTTTTCAAAATACTGCCGGCTGTGTGAAAAATGGTGAGTGGACCCCAAATTAATTTAAGGTCTGGACCTTAATGGATCAAGTAAGTGTGTGTGTGTGTGCGCCCATATGTTTCTTGAAGTTTTGAACTTTGTGGGGGATTGTTAAGAAAATAATGTGTTCTTGTTAGAGTTTCAAATCTTAAGACTCGTTTACATTAACTTTTCTTACAATCACTTTTGAAGCTCAAAATTCTACTTGGTCTATGAGATGTAGTGATAATCACTTTTAGATAACTTGAGAGGTGATAGGATGGTTGGTAAAACGTTTGGGTCCAAACTTTTGACACAATCACTTCTACTATGAAAATTTTGATACGTGAAGACATGGTTTGGAGTAACTTGAACATAACTCTAAAGAGATATATGAAGAAATAGTTCTCCAAAAGTGATTTTAGAAAAAACTAACACATACAGGGGGGCCTTAGTCCCACATAGGATGGAAGAGTAAATTTTCTCAACCATGTACG